>OVBA01000473.1:0-65902 GCA_900406435.1 Lepidium aucheri | reverse complement strand
AGTGGAGACTTCAGGTGAAGTCTCCGGACGTATTATGGAGACTTCGTGTAGCCTCCGGAGGTTATTTCTGTATTTGACTAAAATATTGACTTTTTTGAAGGAGACTTCAGGTGAAATCTCCTATTTCACAGGTCACTTCTGCAATAAAATATTTTTAAGGGAGACTTCACCTGAAGTCTCCACAAAAACGTCCCAAAATAGTTGTTTTCTCAAATCGGAGGAGACTTCACCTGAAGTCTCCGAAAAAGGAGTAGGTTATATTTGCAATTGACTAAGTTTGACTTTAACAAAAGAAGTCTCCGGTTGAAGTCTCCGAGGGAAGGAGACTTCACCTAAAGTCTTCGTTTAAAGGGAGGAGACTTCCCCAGGAAGTCTCCCTTATTTTATTTATTTTTATTTTTTAATTAATTTGGTAAAAATCATTAGTGGGGTCCATTAAATAATAAATAAAAGAAGACTACACCTGAAGTCTTCTCCGTTTTGGGAGACTTCCGTCAGACAAAGATTTCTACAAATATTGAGTCAAATAATTTAAAGGTTGGTCAACTTCAAAAATAACCCCTCCAAAATACGGAGACTTCAGGTGAAGTCTCCACATTCCGCGGAGACTTCACTAAACGTCTCCATAAAAGTCAATATTTTAGTCAATTCCAAAAGTAACACGTTTTTTGGAGACTTCATGTGAAGTCTCCACGGAAATTTTTTTTCCTCAAACAAGAATTTGGAGACTTCATGTGAAGTCTCCTGTTTTGATTTTAAAAAAAAGTCAATTGCAAAACTAACCTCTCTGTTGACTTGGAGGCTTCAAGTGAAGTCTCTATGGACGTGGAGACTTCAAGTGAAGTCTCTTCTCTGCAACTTTTTTGAAATTTTCAGATCTTTAGACGATTTCACTTAGTGATGATATATACCTTTTTTAGATGCCCAAAATGTTGAAATGTAGCTTCCAATCGTGTTATTGTAGATTCAAAACTAACAAAAACCAACGTTTCAAGATTTTTGAAAGGTTAAAATGAAAATTAAAGAGATTTATGGATAGAAATTGAGAGAAAATGAGAGATAATGTGGTTGAAGATTGTGTACAAATATGTACAGTCCGAAAAAGTAGGATTTATGACCATTTACTAGCTTGAATTTGGTTGGTAATGGTTGTTGGTAGAATTGAAGAATATGACATTTTAGTAAATATGTGAAGTTAGATATGTAGTTTGGTAATTTTAGGTAGGAGTAAATGCTAAACCAAAAAAACAAGCAATGGCATTTTCGAAATTATCAAAAGAACTAGGGATATTTTTGAAAGATTTTAGGAGAAAGAAAATGGTAGGTTATATTTGCAATTGACTTAAGTTAAATGGTTATTTTTGCAAGTAACCCTAAAAACAAAAAGAATTCATATAATTGAAAATTGAAAATATTCTTTATCAAGTATTAAATGAATTTTTCTGATTTTTCAGAAGGACTAAATCAGGCATGGGAAATAGGTAAATAACCCAAAAAAAAATGTTTTTGTAAGTGAATAGATTTTTTTTTGAAGCCTAAAATTAGTAGTTAATCTGAAAAGATATTAGTATCACGGTTGTATTATAATAAACAAAAAAGCAATAATAATGATCAGAATTATATTCATTTCTTTTTCCAGCATGAGGTCATGATGGCAGAATGTGGATTTCATTTTTCCCTTTATAGCCTTTAATTCATCTATTAGAATTGATAATGTTTCATTATTTTATCATAGTTATTTTAATTAGGGATCAATATGTACCACCTTCTTGGTGGTTTATTATGTGCACATGACATGTGTCGATAGTTAGTCAACTAATTTCTTATTAAAACTAGGATTAATATTCCATTTCCAAAATAAGTGTTATGAAAAAAATCTACCGGTATTACCAGAGAAACATGAATTTTGACTGTGTTATAAACTATAAGATAAAGTTAACTTAAAATTCATAACCACCTTTAAAAATAAAACTAAGATAAATTTTGTTACAGATAAATTTAAAAAATTAATAAAGAATCAATAGTAAAAATTCTAAAAAGTTAAAATTAAACAAAAATATATCGGTCATAAATTTAGTTCCGGTTCAGGTTTAGATTCGGTTTCCTGGGTTCATAGATTTAGGATCTGTTTTTGATATTTTTCGGGTTCGGTTTACTAATGCAGTATTTTGGTATTTTGTCAAATTCAGTTCTTTTTATTCAGTTTGACATAGATTGAGTTTGGGATTGGATATATTTATATAAAAACTCAAAATTTAAAAAGAAATAGAAAATCTCTAAAAAGCATAAAGTTTAGTTCTTGATTTGGTTTCGGTTCGAGTTCAGATTTGGTTTTTCGTATATAGATCTAGGATTCATTTGGGTATTTTCTCGGGTTTGGTTCTCCTAATTTAGTTCAAGTTCGGTTCAGATTTTGGGCTTCTAAAACAAAATTCCGTAAATAATATATTAAAATATCAACACGGGTCAAACAATCTAAATGAACATGGTTCAAAAAATCAATTAAAATAATCAAATTCTGTGTTATAACGCGGATATAATCCTAATTATATATAATTAATTTGAACTGGTAAAATATGTAAGATAAACTTGTTAACTTTTTTAGAATTTAGTTTATAAATTACAACAGTGCAATAGAAATCCAAAATAATAATTTATATAAGATAAAATATCCAAAATAAATATAGGCAGTTCGTACGCTGTGGATGAAATTTTAAGAATTCATTCCCTATTTTTGCCTCTTAAAAATGAGAGAATTGATTAAAATGGCCTAAAATTTGAAATAAAATACAAAAGTAGATCCCCATTGAGTCAAATACAAAACTAACTCAAAAGGTTAGTGAATTTATAATATTCTTCTTAATGAACAAACAAAAAAATAGATATCACAATTACAGTTTTAACATTCGTTAGTCTACAATTAAAATCTACACGCTACATTTTAAGTCTACAAAGTAGACTTTATTTTTAATCTATATTGTAGACTTAAAATAAAGTCTAATTTGTAATAATTTTATTTTTAAAATTTCTATATAATAAAAAATAATTTGATGAAATATTAGTATATATAATCAAAATATAAGCAATTAAGAAGTAATTAAATTAAAAATTTTGAAATTAAACTAACAAATATCATATTCCTTAGATTTTGACATTGTGAATTGGTAATGAGTATATGATATATCATTTTAGGGTTTGAGACTAACTTTAGGCATTAGGATTTATTTAAATATGGTATGTACTTCATGAAATCTTATGTTTTGGTTTCAATAATATGTTTTTTTTAAAATTGTGACCATGAAATATAAAATAAGCAATATTTGGTTTACAAATTATGTTTAGGGTTTAGAGGTTAGTGTAGACTTATAAAGTCTTTCGTGTAAATTTCTTATAAAGTATTTAAATAAAAACTTAAATTAAAATTTATGAAATTAATCTAACAAATATTTGGCATTATGAGATGGTAATGAGTTATACTATTAAATATAAAATAACAAATATTTGGTTTAGAAAATATGTTTAGGGTTTAGGGTTTAGAGGTTAGTCTAGACTTTGAATTAAGTCTTCAAAGTAGGGGTTTTGGGCAATTAAGTATACACTATTGACTTCGTATTAAGTCTACAATTCAAAGTTTGAAATACAATTCAAATTTTTTTAATGCAGACCCGGGAAATTGGCCAAAACCCGAAATATCAGTTTGGTTTGGCAATAACCTATAGAGTTAAAATGTAGACTTAATCTGTAGATGTTTCGTAGACTTTATGTGTAGAGTTAAAATTTACTTAGTGTACACTTTATATAAAGTCTACTTTAATGTAGACTTAAAGTAAAGTCTACTTAGTATAGATTTAAAATAAAGTCTACTATGTGTAGATTTTAAATTAAGTCTACTTACACATTTTTAAGCCCATTGGGCTTGTATTTACTCTTATAATTTACCCTAGGTATAAAAGTAGTTTTACAAAGCTCAAAGAAACCCTAATTTCATTTGTAGCCTACATCTTTCTTTATCATTTGTAGCTTCCATCTTTCTCTCTCATTTGCAACCTCCATTTTTAGGTAAGGTTTAATTTTTCTTCTTTGTTTTGCTAAGATCTGGAAAAAAACAAACAAATCATTTTTTATGTTGCAAAACTTAAGAGAAATTCACGTTTTGTTACTTGAAAAAATAAAAAGTGAGATTTATCATACTTTGATCTTTGATTTAGATATCTAATTTGTTTCATTGTTCTTTATTCATTGTCTTAGATTTGCTCAAAGGAGGACCAATGAAAGAAGAAGAGAAACCAAGAGTAGTGGTTCTTGGATCATGTAAACTACATCATTCAAATTTCAAAGTATGAAGGATTTGATTTTTATTTGGTTTTATTGTAAAAGATTTCATCTCTTTTATTTTCTTTGTTAGGTTTAAATATTTTCGGTTTTGTTGTATAATGATTTTCTACTATGAAATATTTGATTTTAATTATTATTTTCTTGAGTAAGCTTTTATTTTTGTTGATTTTCTTATCTATAGTTTTTTTTTAAATTCATTTTTTTGTTAATATTAGTGAAATAGTTTATTGTGAGATGTGAAAAGTCTCACTATATAATTTTAATTTGTTTATTATTTGTAGAGTATTTATGTAGACTTTTTGTGTAGAGTTATCATGTAGCCTTCGTGTGTAGAGTTGTCATGTAGACTTCATGTGTAGAGTTATCATGTAGACTTTGTATGTAGAGTTGTCATGTAGACTTCGTGTGTAGAGTTGTCATGTAGACTTTGTGTGTAGAGTTATCATGTAGACTTTGTGTGTAAAGCTATCATGTAGACTTTGTGTGTAGAGTTGTCGGAATGGTTTCTTTTTGTTGTAGGAGATTCACCTAGGTTAGATTTTATCTTCACCTTTTNTTTATCTTCACCTTTCCATTGAAATCTGCAGCTATTTATGCTGATTGGTGAGTTGTTTTCTCTTTAATTGAGTTTGTGTTGATAAATTTGGGGAAAATATCTCTTGAATATAATTCTTTGTTTATGTTGATCTCGCTGCTGAGTGCTGATGATGAATCTAGTTGATTATTTCAAGCTACTAGATCAATGATTTTAACTGATCAAAATGCTTTTTTTTTGCAGCTAATCGACAGAATATTGAAGTTCAGTTAATGAGAGCAAAGAAAACATCTATTTAGTTCCCTTTTGATATTAGTCATTTTTAGCTCTTGTGTGGGCTTTATTCTGTTATGTTGGAACTTTGGTAGGCTATTTTAGAAGATTTGTAAACAAGTCCGGATATTTTATTTCTTATGTACACAAGTATTTAGTTTAATTTTCTAGTTTATAGATGTTTGAGTTCAGCAAAAACTTTGTATTGTTTCAATCAATCAAACATTTGGTTGCGTTACAATTTGACAGTAATTTTGTCATTTCTAATGTTTTGCTGATTACTAAACGATTACAATCATTTACGTATGAAAAATCAAAAAACAAAAGTTCTCCAAGCTTAGCATATTGACATAGTAGACTTTTGTATAAAGTTTACTTAGCAAGTAAACTTCAAATGAAATCTACCCGATGTAGACTTCAAATGAAGTCTACCCAATGTAGACTTCAAATGAATCTACTCAGAATGAGTTAACAACATAAATTATTTCAAAAATTTATTAAACCATAAACATAACACATAAACATGGACAAACAACTAAATAAACATAAACATTATACATAAGCTATAATTTGAGTTTTACTAAAATTGTCATAGTAGACTTTATTTTAAGTCTACTAAATGTAGACTTTATTTTAAGTCTACTCAAAATAAGCTACATGCCTAAATTAAATCAAAAATTTAGTAAACCATAAATATAACACATAAACATGTGAAATTTATACACAAGAAGGTAAATGAGTAAACACACATGGAAAAAATACAAAAAAACATTATACATAAGGTATAATTTGAGTTTTACTAAATTAAGTTTACTAAATGTAGACTTTATTTTAAGTCTACTCAAAATAAGCTACATGCCTAAATTAAATCAAAAATTTAGTAAACCATAAATATAACACATAAACATGTGAAATTTATACACAAGAAGGTAAATGAGTAAACACACATGGAAAAAATACAAAAAAACATTATACATAAGGTATAATTTGAGTTTTACTAAATTAAGTTTACTAAATGTAGACTTTATTTTAAGTCTACTCAAAATGAGTTACATGCCTAAATTAAATCAAAAATTTAGTAAACCATAAATATAACACATAAACATATGAAATTTATGCACAAAAAGGTAAATGAGTAAACACACATGGGAAAAATACAAAAAACAAATATTATACATAAACTATAATTTGAGTTTTACTAAAATTATCAGAGTAGACTTAATTTTATGTCTACTAACGGGTTAGTTTGCATTTGACCAAAGTTTGACTTCCTAAATGTAGACTTTATTTTAAGTCTACATTTAAAAGGGTTTGTTTGCATTTGACCAAAGTTTGACTTTTTAGAAGTGGACTTAATTTTAAGTCTACATTAAAAGTAGACTTAACTTTAAGTTTACATAAGAAGTCTACAATACGTTTATAAAACTAGACTTTATTTTAAGTCTACTGAAATTAGTTTTGCAATTGACTAAGTTTGACTTTTTCTGGTAAATCTACTCGAGAAGTCTACATATGTGAATAACGTAAGCTGATAATTAGTAGACTTAAAGTAAAGTCTACATTTCTGAAAAGTAGACTTAAAATTAAGCTTACAAAATGTAGATTTTCCGAGTAGATTTAACTGAAAAAGTCAAACTTAGTCAATTGGAAAACTAACCTCAGTAGACTTAAAATAAAGTTTATTTTTATAAACATATTGTAGACTTCTCATGTAGACTTAAAGTTAAGCCCACTTCGATAGTCAACATGTTGGTCAATTGCAAAACTAACATTTTTTAATGTAGACTTAAAAGTAAGTCTACATCCGAATTTTTTTCTCAACATAGAGAAAAATGTAGACTTAAAATTAAGTATACAACACATTATTCAAATGCAAAACTAGCCCATATGTTGACTTGTAGACTTAATTTTAAGTCTAAAATCGAAGTAGACTTAAAATTAAGTCTACTTTATGCAAAAAAAATGAAAATGGTAATGAGTTAGATTGAGCTTGATTTTACCTTTAATTACTGCCCAGAACTTTGAGTCAAGTTTACACCGACGAAATCCAATTGTTTTTAGTTCTAAAACATAGAAAACAAGAAGATATAAAAATTTGAAATGCAAATGAGAGAGTTTTCTGGATGAAATTGGTGAGAGAGTAGAAGAATGTGATGTTATGTTAGTCATTTAGAGCTTATTTAATCCAAAAATGATAGGTAAGTGAGCATTTAGAGCTCACTTTTGGTTGTTAATGGTGGTTGAAAATATTAAAGAAGATGATATTGTTGTAAATAAGTTGTTTGTCACAAATATTTATGTCTTTTCAAGTATTTTTTGGAACTAAATAAAAAAATTAATAGTAGGATTGAAATTATATAGAGTCACAAGGTTACTTTAGTAAAAAATTTGGAGAGAGAAAAATGGGGGTCATTTTTGCAATTGACTCCCAAAAAAAACTCATTTTTGAAAAACACCCCTTAAAAATTAACATCTCTCATAAAAGCGATATATAATAATTATGATTGGTATAAGAACCTAATTGACCAGTAATATTGAAACGTCTCAGAAAAAAATTAGAAAAAAAAGTATATTATTTTATTCGGGTATGAATTCTAACTACTACTTAAGTATTTTATATATAGTAGTAATGAAGATAGACCATATAATAAAAATTAAGCGATGTGGGACAATGCTAGTAAGTTCTGTGACCAAGTTATAAAATTTGATGATCATGTTTATTTATAATAGTTCTCTTTCGACACATCATCACTAAGAAAAATTTAATCGTCTTTTGTTGCTTCATTAAAAATCTTTATAAAAAAATTTAATAGAAAAATTATATATTGGAAAAAAGAATGCAACGACACATGTTCTCCCTCGAATCATGAGGATCACATCTTACACATCTCTTGATGGTGTATTATAACCTTATCAACATATTCTTTTAATGTTCTTTGTTGTCTGTGTTGTCTCATTAAACATTTTTCTTGGAAAAATAATAGGAAGAAAATTGATAAAACGTCGCAAGTTTCCCTTTGGATGATGAGGATATCACTTTAAAAAGCTTGTTGAGAGTATGTTTCAGTCTTATGGACATGATTTTATATCTTTTATTGTTTTGTGTTGCTCCGTTAAAAATCATTTTTGGAAAACCTGTTGGAAAAAAATCAGAGGAAATAAATGAATACAACATCGCAAACTTTCATTGGAATGACAAGGATTGCACTTCACATAGCTTGTTGAGAAATCTTATAAACATAATCTTTTAATGTTCTTTGTTGTCTTGTGTTGTCACGTGAAAATCTTTTTTTGGAAAACCTTTCGAGAAAAATCATAGAAAAGGAAAAAGAGTACAACAACATAACTCTCTATAGAATAGTGAGAATTTTTTTACTAGAAAAGTTATATATCAACTCTAGAGAATGCAAAGTTGTAATACAAAAGCCGGCGGAAAACAAATATATCCCAAAAAACATAACCAAGAAGAGAAAAACTTTTTTCATAGCTAGGTCCAAAAATGTGACACTTATGACAAACTCGATAAATCGCTACCGTGAACCCAAAGATTAAAACCAAAGCTAAGACATAGACTAAGGACAGATGGCGAGATCTCCTATAATGATTAAGAGAACCTCAAGGACGAAGATTGGACTTCTGACACCAGCAAAATTAATGAAATCTCACAATTCTTCTGGAAATAGCAAGTCAAAACAATGTGTCGACCGATTGATACCTCGATAGAACTCAGTAAAAAATTATATCATGAACAACTCTTCGAAGTACGAAAAAGAAGCAAAACCAACCTCTACATAGAATAGACCAAGCCCAAAAGAACAGAAACACCTTAACAAACCATAGAAGAAATGAACGATCTACATAAGGCTGAAATTCACAAGATCTAACTAAAGACCTCACTAAAATCTAAATTGGGATTAGACCAACAATATTAAACCAAAATTATAACCCAAAACTAGCAAATCAGTTACAACGAATGAAAGAAGAAAGATAAAGATGATATGAGAGAGTCACCGACAAAGCCAACAAAGATTCGACAAGACCTACTAGCAACATTTTTACCGACGTGAGCTCGAACACTACCCCCAATGAGAACACCAATGAATGAGTTCAAACTCATCCGAGAGAGAAGATAAGCCATAAATCTTCTTGGAGGAGCTCACCCTTCACCACCACAAACCTCCGTTGGTCGTAAGAAATCGTCCACCTGTGCCGAGGCAAAATCAAACCATCATCGATCTCAGCCTACAAAAAACCAAATCTCAAATCTCACCATTCTTCACGTCTGGCGAGACCAACAAAAGGGTGGTGAACATCGTCGGTGCTGGCGGAACCGCCAACTATGTCACCTAGAGTTTAAATTTCACTCAGCGACGGCTAAATCTAAAAACTGAAGATCTATCTTTTCTTCTTTAAATTGATTCCCCTGATTTTCCATTTAATTTTTTGAATGATAAGAGTTAAACATATTGTTTCTTTCAAAATATTATATGCCATTTTGGGTATATCATATTTGTAGTCTTATTTTTTTACATGGTTGTTTTCTTCCCTAGAACTGATCATATTTTTCATCAGTGATAATCGGCAACATGAACCTTAAAAATATCACTAATGTGTACTTACAAAATTTTTTGGTGTCTCATCATTTTATGTTGTGAATGTAGAAAAGACATATACCACACCACCAAAATCTCTTAGATGAGATATACTTGGTTTTCAACCAAACTTTACTATAATGGAGAAGTTTTGTTTTTTGATATGCACTTAGTCTTATCTAAATAAATGTTTTTCATGCAACATGATATGTCTCCATACAAATGTTTAAATATTTGATCCAATGATCAATGGTCTTATCATTCATTGAATACCTTTAGTAATTTAGTCAAATAATTTGTGTTTGCTACGCAACACTCAACTTTAAAACATGTTATCATTCAAAAAACACTAAATGTCTGGAATGTAAATTCACCAGTATTGTCTAATTTAACTCTGTTAATAGGATCTCATCTCTTGATTATATGAGCAAAGAAATCCCAAAATACTATATTTCGAGATGATTATAAATAAACATGTGAGCATTTGCACTATGATCCATATGGTAGATATATAAATCCACAAATATTACCTTAAATTTATTGACGATTCTTTATCAATTTTTGGTTGGATATGGCCTTATAATTAATTTCCAAGCGAACATATGACAATGTCACATTAATCTCATAGATTTTTAATGAATAATCATGTGAGAATAACCATGTGAGCCTCTTTGGTGATGTGTGGGTGCCTAAGGTGATCATACCATAAAGTAAAATTTTCAAAGTTTCTACTTATCACAAAATGTGATTCAATTGCATATATGTATGATGAGCACTCGAAGGAAATTTTGTTAAATTTTCTAATATCAGTCTTTTTTAGAATTATTCATTCAATTTGAAATTTTTAATCTTTGTTGATCAGACTGAGTACAATATACCTTAAAGTATATGTTAAGGATTTTTTACAAATTTCTTTTAGAATATAGAGATCATAAGACATTACCTATAAAAAATTTGATTTATTAGATCACAAATAGTTTTCATTTGTTACTTTTTCAACCAAGTCTCACAACCTCATATTATGTTGACAATAAATCAAATGCATCTTATAAAAATCAAAAGAAAATTAGAATTTTTTTCCAATATTAAGCTTTCCAGGGAAGTAACTTCTATATACCTCTCAAGGTACATATTTTGGAAATTCAAAAAATTCTCTTTAAATTTGGAATATATAAGGCTTTAAATATGGAAAGATTTGTTTCACCAAATAACATAAATTTGACATTTTTGCCACTTCCTTTAATCAAATCTGAAAACTTGATATTACGTTGACAATAACAGCGTATCAGAAGGAAGTTTTAAGATAATTTCCAATACTAAGACTTTTTTAGGGAACTAAGTACTATATTCCTTTCAAGATATATCTCCTAAAACTGAACAAATTCTCTTTAGAATTTGAATTATATAAGGTTAATCTATAGAAAGATTTGTTCTCATAAGGAACATAAATTTGGCTTTTCGCCACTTTTTCTATTCGTCTGTGGACCCTATATTATGTCAATAATATTAGCTATCTCATAATAGTGTGTATTATACCACTATCTTGTATATAATGTGATGAGATTGTCATCCACATTAGAGATGGTCAAACCGACCATTATAACTGTATTTACATAATATATATATATATAGAGCCATCCACATTAAGGTTACCTATTATAGAAGCATATAAATTAAACATAGGGGAGTGTATCACCCATATATATAGAGACAGGTANTTATATATATGTATAAAAAAAAAAAAAAGTTTTAATATATATATATATATATATATATATATGCGAGGAATGAATTACGCAGGTATTTGAAGCCACCACTATAAAAATATGTAAGTTAAGTTTGAAAATTTAATATATTTTTATGCAGGACCAAATCGCCTATTATTATAATAATATATAAATTAAAATTTATACCAATTAAAAAGTGATCGTGTTGATAAATGTTATAAAACCGATATAACAGGAACTATGATCGGTATAAATACCTAATTGGTTAATAAGACTCTCTAATTGAGATATAGCAGAAAGATATCGAAGAAAATTTTTCTATGGTTTTATTCAATTATGAATTGTAACTATTACACAAAGGCCATATATCTAGTAGTAATGGAGGAGACCATATAATAAATAGCGATGTGGGACAATGTTAGTAACCTTTGTGACCAATTATAAAATTTGATGATCATGTTTCTTTCATACTACATTCTGAGTATTAAGTCATTACTTTTATTTTTGTTGATGATACTACACCTCTATTGTTTAGTTAATACTTTTTTCGTTAGTAAGTTTTAGCTAGCATGAAATATGTCGAACGGAGTAAAAAGATATTTTTAGAGATCATGATTTTGAACTAAACTATTTTTTGTAGTTTTAGGTTTATATACCTATTGTAACTAAGAGAGTAATATAGATGGGTTTCTGTCATTTAAAATATAAAGTGAAGATTTCTATTAAACAAAATTATGTAATAGATGAATGAATACCATATACCTCAGTAGTTACTTATTACTATTTGAGTATACATGGAAACTAAAATTTTAACAAAAATAGAACTCTTTATAACTTAATTCATATTAAATGGAACTTATTTGTCGATTCTTTTTCAACTTCAAATTTCATTAACAAAGATAATGACATCAATCTAATGGAATATTTTTTATTAAG
Source organism: Lepidium aucheri (assembly GCA_900406435.1). NCBI lineage: Eukaryota > Viridiplantae > Streptophyta > Magnoliopsida > Brassicales > Brassicaceae > Lepidium > Lepidium aucheri. The sequence goes on along the minus strand of OVBA01000473.1, from coordinate 53,504 downwards.
AAATAATCATCTAACATTACGAGCGAGAAAATCTGTTTTTGTTATACAATGATCCATGGATCAAATAAAGAAAAAAATACCTCAAACAATATTTCAATCTTACAAATTCTTCCAGGTAAGAGAAAAATGTTGGCCAAACATGTAAAGTAATACCATCTTCAGAATATTTGCATCTCCATATGTACTTCTGTTATATGTAAAGATAGCACACAAAACATTTCCCACACCAAAGTGTCGACTCTTGAATGTAATAATGAAAGGTTTCATCTTATCCTCTAGGTTCTCATACAAGCTCTTCTTGCATCATATGAAAATATAGAAAGAAGACTATAACCTATTCTAGAAATTATTATAAAGTTTTCCAAGATTCATCCACAAAACAGCGATAGTTTGTGAATTCTATGTTAGAAATCAATAGTCTAGAGACCTCTAGCCAGTGTCAAGCCAGATTGATAATATCCTGATGTTAATTCTACTCTATCTTAAAATGGGTTTGGAATATGTTTGTTGACTCTATATTTGCCAGTCAGATGTTTTGCCTCATGTCTTTATCTATGTTTGAGAATAACTTGTCATTTTTGAACTTTCCAATAAATTATTTCTGTTTGGAGATTCTGCAATTGAGTTTTAAGAAAATCCAAATTAGATAAAAGGACTAAAAGATGAAAGTCACATCTAAATAGTAGGAAGACATTCAAACAAAACATAGTTCATCAACTTTCTAACATAACTACATTTACTCCAAACTATGTCACAATTACTTGTTTTTTTTCTTGGGTATTAAATGTTAGAGTTTTTTTTGTTTTTTTAAAAATAAATTAATTATATTTGAGTAATAAAATTGTCAAATGAACAAAGCACGAACTGCACAAATATTAAGTTTTAAACTGAATGTCATTAATTGTTAAAGAAAAGTAGATCCAAAAATAACAATAAAATAAAAACTCTTGTCACTTTAAACATTACATGTAAGATGAAGATCAACCTTTATTTTCCAAAGCACGTTCATAAAATAATAATAAAAAGTGGTCAATCTTCAAAATTTGTAATTGGTGAGTTGTTCAAAGAGCAAGAAGAGACTCTTTCGACTTTCTTAGACATCAAAAGTAAGACTCTCACTTTTATCCTTTTTACTTTTTGGCCCATTTATATATTTAAATCAAATCTCTTGACTTGGGATTTTTTTTATTTTTCTTTTATTTCTTTTTGTCAACGAGAAAAAAAATACTATTATACATATATTTCTGTCAACTTGGTCCATCACTGATGTATATACTAAATTATACACGAAAATCAAGGACTTGTACTTCCATAAAATTATTTTTGCGTGCAACTATTGAAATGTTTTCATTGTAATATTTATAGATTGGATCATTAGAACTTTGGAGTCCCTTGCCAAGAGATTAGAATGTGGGTCGTTGCCTGAACCCATTGTTCCAGAACGTGATACTTTTATTTTCAGAATGCTTCATTTCTGGAACATGGTAGGAAGGGTTGAAGGTCTAAATCTGGGAAACGGTTGCTTTCAGTTCGAATTTCAAAACACCAAGGATCTGGAATCTGTCCTCGCCAATGGATCTATTAACTTCAATGGCTGGATGGTTACTTACAAACCATGGAAGCCAATGGCTGATGCGGACTACCCGAATACTATCAGCTTCTGGACCAGAATCACAGGCATTCCGTTTGAGTATAGAGTTGAAGATGTATACAGAACGGTTGCTAGTGCGGTTGGTAAAGTGGTTCACATAGACACCTCAAAAGGTAAAATTCTGATCGACTTTGCTTGCTCCAAACCTTTGCTATTTTCATCCATTTTGGAATTTGAGGAAGGTAAGGAGACCAAGATAATGTTTGAATATAAGAGGCTTTCCGGATATTGTGATCTTTGTTATCGCATGACCCATGATCAAAGTTCTTGCTACAAGGCTAAAATGGTTTCTGTTAAGTTGTACCTAAAGACAAAGGCAAATCGAGTGTGGTTGGGCACAACAGAAGTTTTAAAGGGGCTGTTCTAGCTAATAAAAAGCAGCCGGTTGTGAGTGCAAAAGGAAATAATCATTCTGGACTAAGGTGGGGTCTGAATAAATCTAGAAGCTCCAGACAGAACCGCAATAAACGAGCAGATTATAGTTTCTTAATGTCGAATCGGAAACCAGATTGGTATCTTCGACTCTGCAATCTGATACTCAAACCATTCGATCTGATTTTGAGGTTGATGAGTGTTCCAAGACCAAGACTTCTCACAGTAAAAAGGTGCATAGACTTCTCTTTCAAGAGGAAACATTGACGAATATTAAGAATGATTTGTCCCCACAAGTTAGTCATCTTAGTTCTGGTTTTGATATTGTTTTGTTGAATAATCAATTTGACAAAAATTTGTTATTCACATATATTAAACGTATTCTGCAGGTTGATACCGTCATGGACGATATGTGTCCGAAGGAGGTAGAATCCACAGACTTTGTGGAAACTACTTTAGATAATTTGGCTCTTGAGGCAGCCTTTGTGAGTGCAAGAGATCTTCCTAATGCAGAAATGGCTCGAATTCATGAAGAGTTTGCACACAAATTGCAAAAATATCAAAAGGCTAGGCTTGTCAAACCACCACCAAGACCGAGCAAACCTTCCTCTCGCCCATCAACACCACTTTGTGGGATCAACTCCAAGAAGATACAAATTGTTATGGCCATACCTTCCCATCCATCGTCCAAGAAAAACAAGGCGAATGAAGGAACTTTGAAGGAGTTGAAATAGCTCCCTTATTTTTGTTATATTTTAATGTTTCAAACTTTATGCTGGAATTGCCAAGGCATTGGCAGTAAACTCTCTATTGATCATCTTCGTAGTGTTTGGAAACAATTTAAGCCTAATTTTTTTTTTCGAAAACAAAGCAAAATTATAATTTTATGGAAAAAATTCAGCTCCATTTGGGTTATGAGTTTTTACAAACAGTTGAACCAATTGGTTATAGTGGTGGCTTAGCAATATTATATTCTGATATTTTCGATGTTGTAATTAATTATAAGGACAAAAATATGATTGACATATTCATCATAACTAAAGGAAAATCGATGGATATTACGTTTTTTACGGAGAACCTGTCCAACATAAACGTTCTTATTTTTGGGAACGGTTAACCCGAATAGGTATTACTAGAAATACATCTTGGTTGGTTATTAGGGATTTTAATAAAATATCTGGTAACCATGAAAAACAAGGTGGTCCTTTAAGACATCGTAATTCCTTTGTCGATTTTAACCAAATGCTCTGAGATTGTGGACTTATTAATTTTCCAAAAATAGGGAATATATGGTCCTAGAGAGGAGCGAGAAATGATGGAATCACACGATGTATTCTTGATAAACCTGGGAACAAAGAATGGTATGAGATATTTTCACAATTGGAAATTGAATATCTCGATATGAAAGGCTCGGATCATAGCCCCATATTAGGTCGGTTTGCTAATCAAAAGTTCAAACCACATCGTCAGTTCTTTTTTGATAAACGATGGATTGGAAAAACTGGTTTTAGGGATATAGTAGAGAAAAGTTGGAAAGGTCTTCACTTAAGAAGACCAACGACTTTCTGAGGAAAAATTAAATCTTGCCGTCGAGAAATTTCTCACTGGCGAAGTTTAAATATCCAGCCCGGGCACCAAAAGATAATAGAACTACAAGACATAGTGGAAGAATTGAAAAATTGTAGTACAAGTGATGCAGATGCAATTTCTCAAGCAAACTTGGAACTGAAACAGACTTATTGTGAAGAGGAGATTTACTGGAAACAGAAAAACCATAACGAATGGCTTCAAGAGAGAGATGCAAATACAAAAAATTTCCATGCTCAGACGAAACAACATAGAGCTCGTAATCAAATAGTTGGATTGATGTCGGATAATGGTACCTGGATATCACAAGATGAGGATATTCTAGTGGAAGCTACTGCTTATTTCTCGAGACTTTTTACAAGTAATGGTAGCACCTCAATTCTCCTGGATGAGGTGGAGTCAAAAATTACAGATTCCGATAATCAATTATGGATGCGTAGAGCCACAAAGTTAGAAATTAAAACTACCCTTTTTATGAAGGATCCAGGAAAAACCCCAAGTCCAGACGGTATGATAGCTGTTTTCTTTCAAAACTCGTGGGAAATTGTTAAAGACGATTTAGTCAATTTAGTCAATGCTTTTTTATGTCAAGGTTCCTTTGAGCAAGAATTGAATGCTACAAACATCTGAATGATACCTAAAGTCTCTCGCCCATCAAAGATGGCCGAGTTTAGACCAATTACTTTATGCAATGTGGGCTACAAAATTATCTCCAAAGTGCTATGTTTACGACTCAAAGTTGTCTAGTTCTTACGTTATGCTGTCATTTTTTCAATAGCATGGCCGATGGCGTTTAGCCATGGAATGCTCTCGTTGTGAAAAACTGGTATCAGAAACACAGTCAGCATTTGTTGCTGGTAGATTGATTTCTGATATCATCTTGATTGCACAAGAAATATTTCACGCCCTACATACTAACAAGGCTGTGAAAAGTAAGTTCATGGCTATCAAAACAGATATGAGCAAAGCTTATGATAGAGTCGAATGGCGTTTTATAGAAATCTTATTTAGGAAACTGGGTTTCTGTGAATCCTGGATAAAGTGTATAATGTTCTGTATTACTAGTGTTGAATACTCCATTCTTATAACTGGGATTTTGGGTGGACGCATTCCCCGTATCGTGGTATACTTAGGGTGATTCGCTTTTGCCCTATATTTTTATTCTTTGTACGGAAGTCCTTATTTCCAAATTAGCTGCTGCAGAAAAAGGGGTCTCATTTCAGGTATTTCAATTGCCAGAGATAGCCCAAAATTTTCACACCTGCTTTTTGCTGATAATAGTTTATTTTTCTGTAAAGCAACTAAGGAAGAGTCCTTAGAGATTTTGCAAATACTTAACAATTATGAGGTAGTGTCGGGGCAACAAATTAATTTTGATACATCTTTGATCCAATTTGGTCAGTCAGTCCCCGATTGTCATAAAATGGAAACCCATAATATTCTTAGGATTTCCAAAGTGGGTGGGATGGGTTCCTATCTAGGCCTTCCTGAAAACATTGGTGGGGCAAAAACAAAAAAAAATTTCCTTTGTACGTGAGAAACTTCAGGAATGCATAAATTGTTGGTCCTCTAAATTCTTGTCTAGAGCGGGTAAGGAAGTCTTAGTTAAATCTGTCCTTACAGCACTCCCAACTTATGTTATGTCTTGTTATTGTCTTCCCAAATCTTTGATCATTGAGCTCAATTGAGCGATCACAAACTTTTGGTGGTCAAACTCTAAAACAACTAAAGGTATACATTGGAAGAAATGGAAACAATAATGCCAACCAAAATCTAAAGGTGGTTTAGGCTTTCGTTCATTAGAGGAGATTAATTCCGCTCTCCAGGATAAACAACTTTGGTGACTTATTGACTTCTTTTATTCCTTATTTACCAAGGTTATGAAGGAAAGATATTTCAAAGACACTGACCCTCCGAATGCTAAAATACGAGCCAACCCTTCTTTTGGGTGGTGCAGTATAGCGTTTAGTCATTCCTTAATCTCTAAGGGTATTATACGTAGAATCGGGGATGAAAAATCTATAAGAATCTGGTCGGATCCGTGGATACCAGATTGTTTTCCCAGACCTGCAGTCAATTTAGCATTTGTTTTCCTAGACCTGCAGTCAATTTAACGTTAAATATATTTTCTAACCTTACTATGGATCAATTCCTAGATCATCGGTCTGGAACATGGAAGGAAATCCTGGTACGACAATACTTTAGTCCGTCGGATGTTCCTTTAATCTTGGGAATACCTATACCTCACAGTCCTTGTCCTGATTATTGGGGATGGCTTTCATAAAGACCGGTCGATATTCAGTCAAATCTGGTTATCAAGCTGAGGAGCCGACATCACTTATTGGTTTTGGACAATTTGGGCCAAAATTTCAGGTCTTACATAATAAAATTTGGAAGATGTATTGTCCAAATAAAATTAAACATTTTGTATGGCAAGCTCTATTAGGTTGTACAGTTGTTAAAAACAATTTGAGGAAACATGGTATTAACTCTGATACTCGCCGCTCACGTTGTGGTGCAGATGAGGAAACAATTAATCATGCTATTTTTGAGTGTCCTCCAACACTTCAAACTTGGGCTCTATCAAATATTCCCTCTGCGCTTAGTTTATTTATGGGGCTATCGATATGGTATAACCTTGATTACCTATTTTGGAAAACACTGAATCTCGAAGAGATCCAGATCTTCCCTTGGATAATATGGCACATATGGAAGGATCGCAATGAGCATTGCTTGTCAAATAGTATGACTGATCCGCGCGAAATATCAATTCGAGCAGAGGCGGATTTCAAGGAATGGACCATAGCTCGGAAGGGGTTAGAAATCAATAAATCTACCTCAGTAGCCGAGTCCACCTTTTTGAAGGCCCAATGGGTTTTCCCAACCACAACTAATCCCAGTTTCACAGGATACAAATTTCTTGTGGACGCTTCCTAGAAGAATACGAACCTCAATACCGGCTTACGATAATTCTGTTTTCCATATTCGGTGGAAGGAATTGTTATGGGGGCCATATGTGTCCATCAGAGCTTGTCATCCCTACACTATGAAGTTGAAGATGTCCTCTGGGCAATAGAATCACTGATTTTGAGGACCATTACGGAGGTAGAGAGCTCGTCGGATTGTAAGACAGTTCTGAAGATCTTCAATAATCTAGAGGAATGACCTGCTTTTCTCCCGTATCAAGAAGAGTTTGCACGTTTACGGTCTTTATTTTCTATATTCTCCCTTTCAGTTATCCCACGAAGACTGAATCATAGAGTTGATGCTCTTGTTAGAAATATTCGAGGGTCAGCTTTAGAGAGTTCATTGTAATTTACACTTGTGTTTTCTCTTTATTGATAATATAAAAAAGTTGTTGACAAAAAAAAAGATTGGATCATTTTCAAGAAAATATTTATAGATCCGAGACTTTTTTTTTGTCATCAAGTAATCGACACTTTTTATTTTGGTAACTTTATGTAATTTTCTTGAAATAGTTCCTTAACATGTGTTTCTATATTTCTTTAATAAGCTTTCGCTATTATGATTTCTAGTAACTTTGTATCTTATCCATTTACACTGAAGACTCAAATTGAAAAGGATCTCTGTATAAGTTTATATTAATATATTCATACTTAGATTAATATTTAACTAAAACAGATTAGTTAAGAGAGTTAAGTAAACTAGATCGAGATAGAATATCTTAGTTTATATTTATTTTTAAAATAATTAATCTATATTTATATATATATACATATTATAAATAATTATTCTATATATATAGACTTTCTCTCCGATTATTTAAATAGACCGAAAGCATATGCCCATATCTATATAAGGGTGAATAGGAAAATGTGTTTTAGTTTCGCATAGGGAAATCAAATCTACGAACTCTTTAAAGTTCTGGGTCTACCCTTTACCACTTGACCACAAGCTATATATATAATCTATATTTTTGTATTTGTGATTTCATCTTATAGATCATTCTTGTTTAAACAATCCAAAAAAATTTGTTATTTCAAGGGAAAGAAAAGTAAAAAAACCAAATTGATCTCATTGGGTCTAACTAGTGTAAAATAGCTTGCAAAGTGCACATATATGAACAAATAAACATATAGATAAAATGAAATAAATGTAAAAAAAAAGATATAAGCAAGTGAGCGATCACATGATGAGAGTAACATCCATCATCGATTGTCCCCTCTTCGTTCCCTAACACTGTCTTTTCATTCCCTTCCATTCTAAGGCCATTGTCCCTTTCTCTTTTGAATCCAACCAAACTTGGCTTCTTCTTCTTGTTTCTTATTTTCCTAATTATTACAAACTAATTAATGCTTCCTTTTATATCCTATGATTATTAGCTAATTCTATCATCAAATATCTATTATTCCAATTTAAATATTGTGTAGATAGATGCAAGTGGTCTTTAGTCTAGTGGCATAAGGTAAATCCATTAAAAGAAATTTTTGTAGGAAGCATATGTCCTTCATTTATATGACTCTCACAAACTAAGTACCAACGAGCCATAAATTTTCCATATACAATTCTCACGAGCCAAACACCAATAGTTGGATTACAAAAAGTTGTTTATATGGAGTCTAACTCTAATCTGCCAACAATCTTTCCCTCAATAGATAAACTTTATTACTAGATTTATAAAGTATATAGTATTGAAAATAATTATTAAGGATTATTATAAAATAAAAATGGTTACAAATGAATATGATCTTAAATTGAAATGTTAATTAAAGTGTGGTTGACAAAAAAACACTATTTAGAAATGATATAATGTCCCAATAAAACTAGATATTCTACAAGGTGGAAAGAAAAGAGATTAAAAAAAGCATAATAATGAAGCTAAGTTGTGTAAGGACCACAAAATATGTAGACTCGAAACTAAAACAAATCTCTGTCATAAGAATATAAACTATAAGAGACAACACAAATTATTATTAAAAAGTTTATAATGTAGTAAAAAGTAGATAGAAATATAACATATATATATAAGGGAAGAAAAAAATCTTAAGAAAGAGGGGACAAGCAAAGATCCATCTCACATGGGATTCAGAAAATGTATAAATTAGTGAAAAAGCTGAAGAAAGGAAAACAAAATTTGGAAAATGATGGCTCTCGTTGATCTCTTTCTCTCTCACAAACACCAATATGATTGATTCTCGATCCTCTGATCCATATATGTACGTATGTATATGTATGTATGTATCTCTATACAATATTTATGAATATATACATATATATATATATATATAGAAGCTTAGAGTATAAAGACAAAAGTGAAATGACAAATGTTAAGGTTGTGTCACAATGGGCAAGATTGCTATGCATTGACGTATCTTTTCAGTTTCCATTATCTTCCAATTTTGCAGATACATCTCTTTCCTTCTACTCTTTATTTCAACATTGTAATTATACATTTCTTTTCCCTGTATATGTACCTTGAGACACACATCATATTCATATCTGTACGTTTGCGTTACTGTACATCATATATATTTAGGGTTTTTGAAAAATTGTACGCCAAGTTTTTTTTATTCTGGTGGTAGTTAGATAATCCAACTAATAATTCTTTAAGAGTTCAAATCCTCCCACTATAGAAGTAGATTAAAAGAAAATTTTAGGATAGACTTTAGACTATAAATTGAACTTTCTCTATTCAATTGTTGATAAAAAATGAATTCTACAATTTAGTATATATTGATTGATTATTTTAGACATATACATTTTTTTTTGGTTTTGATCATATTATTAAATTACAGATAAAAGATGTGTTATGTTTTTACTCAGCATTAGTACTATCAAATCAACTATTTGAATTTACAATAGTATATGTATTTGCAGTAATTAAGGAGAAGTCGGTCATTGAACTAATGATTCAAAACAAAGAAAATATAGATGAAACTAATGTGATTTTGTAAGAATAAGCAACACTAATTGAATGTAAATTTGATTTTTTTTTTTAATTATATATTTATATTTATATTTTTGTAAACTCAAGTTTTGGGGTTTGTGTAGAAAGAAAGTTCTAAGAAGAAGAAGTTGAAAACAAGTGGAGACTCCGTGTCCTTCCCAACCCATTGTTATCTTCTAATTCTCTCATCAATTATTCATCTTTTTATTTTCTGTTTTTTTTTTTTACGTAAATTGTATTTTGTTTCGATCCATTTGCTTCTATCTTTCATTATCAAAGGTTCCTATCGTCAAAAATATGAATCATGGCCCCTCCGGTTTCACTCCATCTATTTTTATAACTATTTTTATATACTATATTCTATATGATAGTAGTAATATAATTCTGGCTTAATATGATTTTGACAATTTTTCTTGCTGTCTCAATCATTATACTCAGTCGCAGTAAAAATTTACAAGTTTCACATTAATCGTCCAGTCAACCAACCATCACCCATCTGATCGCCAATGATAAAAAAGACAATTCTGAAAGATACTATATTTGTCAGGAAATAAATATTATATTTTTCAAACTTTATCACTATCCAAAAGTTTCAAAGTATAGTGAACTTCAGACTTATGAAACTATCACAATGTACAACTTGTTTTTGCTTTTATTTATAAAATATTTCTTTCTCTACTTTATATGTATTAAATATCTTCAGTTTGATTTTATAATTGAAGCATCGTGAAGAGTATGTCCCGTATCAATCAGGGATCTTTAACGAATGGATTTTGGCCTTGCGTTATTTCTATTAATCGATTTATACTGTTTTTGTCCCTCATCCAATTACCGTGCATGTATGTATACATGCATTACACTCTACCAAAACAAATTTGTAACAAACTAGCTCTTGGTCTATTGACCTTTTTTACGTTTTAAATATAGTATTACCAACGGCTGGTTTTGAACACGAGAGGATATTATGGATCTAAATTTTAAAAATCCTATAGTATATAAAAAAAACAAATTTGTAATATAATTTTCATAAATCATCTTCTATATGTGTACAAATAACACTTACTTACCTAGTAGCCGTGAGAGAAATTATTGTTTAATTTTAGGTGTAATAAATCAAGATTTTATGTGCAATTTATCTTTATAAGTACTATACGATATCTTATTTTTTAGTTTTTCTGTGACTTCAATCCGGTTCGAGGTGATCAATCTCTCGAGTATAGGAGCAAAGTTATTTGGCTATATGTTTTTGGGGTTATGATATTTTGCTATATGTTAGATTCAGCCCTAGCTATCTACTTATACCAATCATGGTGTTTTACTTTGCAATGACTTTTTTTTGGTTATTTTTTTTAAAAAAAATTATGCATAGGTATTTATTCTAATTTACACTAAAATATTTTGGTGGAAGCTAAACCCAATAAAACCGAAATAATCATTCTCTAGCTAGTTGAATAATAAGTATACAAAACTGATCCTAAAAATCTACTGCTGAGAAGGAAAAAAAGAAAGACAAAGAGATTTCAACTTCAGACGCATGTAAGAAAAGCACTGTATAAAGTGCCATACACAAACACATACATATGTATATTTGGCATTAGACAGTACCCAAATTGGAATCTTGATTAATATAACATTTGTGTAAAGAAATACAAACAAGTACATGTACATGTGTTGTGTTTTTTATACACGCGTGAAATGGAAACTATGCTTGTAATAGATAAGGTATTTTTATTTTATTTAGAACGACATTTTATTGTTAAAAATTTATAATGTTGACAAGAATAGAGATCTTTATATTAATATACATCGAAAGAGCAATATAGAAGTCTCTAGGGTTTCATGCCTTCATGTTATTTGCAGCAATTACACGCATTTATTAGATATCATTTATTGTTTTTTAGGATTGTTTTGTTTTTCTACTATTTTGTATTCTCTCTTCACATAAGAGTTTGGTCCTTCAAAATTTTTACTTTGCGAAACAAAAGTTATCATCAAAATGGTAACGAGAAATTTAATTATTCGAAAACTTATATTCAATTCCAAATATTAGTTATTAATGCAAGATTGTCATGATATAGTCTACATATCAATATGATCGTAAACTCGGCATTTTTCATGATTTGTACTTTACTTCAAACGTACTGTTATGGTATTCAATTTTTTAATTCATCAATAAATCTTATATATTTATTGGTTAATAGTATATATCCATTTCAATCATTTTCTTTGGTATTATAGAGTTTCATTTTTTTTACATGTAACACTGGACTACAGATCCAGGATCATTTACATTTCTTAAAAAGATCACATATATATATTATTGAAATGGTCCTAAGAAACTAAAGTAGATGAAATGATCGCATGGTAATGTAATAATTATACCCATAGATCATCTCCATGCATATGTCTTTACATTTAGGTACGTGTGTGTTTGATTATTTGGTTTCGTAAAAATAATCATATTCATTGAGCGAACATTTCAAAGATGATTACAAAAAAATATGAAAGATAGAGCAGCCAATTATATTCAAATCATGCAAATCGTCCATTGTTTTCCTCTCTTTCACGTTCCTTTATTCTGAATGTTACTTCCACCATTTTTTATACTGGTTTAGTTTTTTCACACATATTAAAAAATCATTAATTATTTTATTTTTTCTAAACAAAATATGTTTTATCACAAATTCCAAAATAATTTAACCAAACATAAATCAATCTGCAGAATTTTAATAATTAAAAACACTAAAACCACAATAAACTTTACAAGATTTCTTACAACATCAACTAAAATAAAACAATTTTTTTTTTCTAAAACACCAACTAACACTTAATAGAGGGAGTATGTTTCATCACAAATTCCAAAACAATCTAACCAATCACAAATAAATCCGCAAAATTTCAATAGTTAAAAACAGTAAAAGTACAATAAATATTGCATAAAATTCTTAAAACATCAAGTATAATGAAACAAAAAAAATTCTAAAACATCAACTATAACTAAATGGAGTTAGTAATTACCATCATTATTTATTGTTTACTCTATGTCTTTGTTACTTAAATATCAAGCATTTAACTAACTAATTGACCACAATAGCTAGGTTTTGTTCTGTTTATTCATTAATTCATGTCATAATTATATTCTTTTTAAGTCCATATATTATTAAGCATATAGTAGCTGACCGTTGCAAAATTGACTTGGTTAATGTAGACACCGTAACTAATTTGAATTTTAATCCATTATAATTCTGATTATCCATCAAATTCTCAAATTGTTCATAAAATAGTTTCTAATTTTTATGTTAATTCATCAAAATAAAGAAATAATTAAGTGCTTCTTTCTGTTAAACAACAAAAAATAAGTATCGATGTAAAATCCGTTCATCTGTACAAATACAGAAAATCTCCGTCTGAACTACATCGTCATGAATTGATATCCGTCACGAAAACAATCGTAGAGAATTTCCGACTAGTATGAATTCGAAGTTTGGCAGAGAAAGAGTAGTTATATTGTTGTTTCTTTTCCACCAGAAAATAAAAATATAATGTTTTTGTTTCAAACTAAACCAATGTTATTCTCTTTCTCTTCTGAAAATTTCATTTATAATAACAATAATTAAGAGAAACAAAAAAAAAAGAAATTACTTAGAATAAATTAAGGCCTAAACCTTTGCCTGCAAGAATGGCAAGTGATCTCCAAACAAGCAGTATCAATCTTCGTCATTGATCTTTCCTTTAACCTCTCTGCTCTCTCCACCTCTTCTCTCGCCTTCTGCCACATCACCCTAATCCCAATCCAAAAACCATTAACCAAACCGAACCAAACCGGAATTACTCAATTGAGCTAACTTTGATTACCTTGCACGAGCAAACTCAGACTGAGCCATCTCCATCTCACGCCGAGTCAATTCTCTAACTCTCTCAGCGTAAGCCTTCTCTATCGCCGCCAATCTTATCTGCTCCGCCGCCTGCCACTTTAACGCCTCCACACCATCTCCATCGCCACCGCTTGGAAGCTCCTCCGCCGTTGAGATCGAGCTGAGGCTAATAGAGAGTTTAAGGTCAAGATCGTGGTGGATCATAGAGGAGGAACGGTGATGATGATCAAGAGTTGGTCGGTGTTTTCTCATCGGAGATTCTGTTGACGGTGGAGAAGGTAAAAGCTGAAGCTCTTTGTGATGATCATCATCATGATGTTGTTGTTGTTCAGCCATTTTTCTTTGGTTTTGTTTTTGGCTAAAAAGGCTGCAGTTTTCAATAAGTGTGGGGGTGGCAATTACCAATCACTTTATAAGTAAGCTGCTTCATGTCTCTGCACATATTTTTTTCTAGTGCTAATTACGTTTATACCCTTTATTCCATTCCAGTTTTTATATTTTATTTTGTGATTATTTGATAATTAAAGTTTTATAGACCAAAAAACTTCTCGATTAACAAACGACCATCGTACCACCATTATATGAATTTCTTGTCAAGTGTGGTTCCTTGATAAGACGAAATGATTTGATTGTACAACAATCAATAAAATTTAGTTAAATTTTGTACATTTTTTTTATTTTATTTTTATTGAGTTACAAATTAAAGTGGCATGGAAAAAACAAAAGTTTATGGTTGATTTTGTTTTTCTAGATAATGGTAGCAAATTTTGACAAATTATTGTATTTTCCGAACAAATCGATCTTTTGTATTTGTATTTTGTGATTTTTTCTTCTGAATATGTTTTTGAAGATATTTATTTTTTCGTCGGTTTATGTAATTTTATTACACATTTTTTTGATTTATAAATCATAGGAAAAGGAAAATATAAAATTATAACTATAATCACATGCATGAGTTCTTATTACAATAATTGTTTTTTTTAATAAAAAAAAACAACCGCAATTACATTTAGTGAAGTGAATAAATTGAAGGGTAATATGGTAAAAAGAAGGAAACAGAATAGTGAAGGTGTAGAGGAAAATCGCCGTTGAAGAAAAGACCGAGAAGATGGGATATATATAAAACGGATCACGTTATTGAAGCATGAGAGGGCTTTTGAATCAAACTCTTTTTCACTTTTTTTTTTTCATCATATATTTCATTTTAAATGTTTTTATAACTTATAACTTTTGCGATTGTATATATATTAACGTATCTTTTTGTTTATAAGGATATGAAAATGTCGATGTGGGTTGTGTAATAATTGAGTTTGCACGTGGCTTAATGGGTTCCAAAAGCTAACTAGCTCACTATGCCAAGTACCAATTTTTTACTCTCTTTTTTTTTCTTTTCTTATCAATAAGTTTTTATATAAATATAATTCTTTGGTTGAATGATTTACTATGAGATTACAGAAGTAATTATTTTTTAGAATTTTTTACTGTCACTAAAATCATAACTAATTCTTATAAATATTTTATGTGGCTAAAAAAATCTTATATTAATATGAATTTTTGTCTACGATTATTTTATTTTTTATTCGAAATGTTTTTAACATAAAATGGGATGCGCTATTATATCAATCTACTTTTTTAAGTTTCAATCAAAGATTTTTTTTAAGAATGTTTTTTCTCTTCATTTCATCCCTAAATCATTAAATTATAAAGCAGATTTTTTCCTGAGAACTCTGGTTAATAATTTTACTATTGTAAACATTTTTACCAGAGTGAGACTCCTTACCTATATTTATGAAATCTGATGTTGAAAAACAAAATCGAGAACAATGTCGACAATAGAAATCTTTTGAAAAAAAAAAGAATGTCGACAATAAAAAAAAAAGGTGTTCTAGATTATGTGAACCGTAAATCAATCCGGTTATGTAAGCTGTAAACCGACAATTTATAGGTACCGAGAGACAACGCTATGTAAACCGGAATTGGCGGGTTTTCGCTCTCTTAAGAGTTTCCCGCTACATGTGTGCCGTTGATGATAGTGAACAGAGAAGAACCAGCAATTGAAGCTGTGAAGAGTTTTTTCAGGTTTATGTTTATCGATCTGAAGCTCCCATGAACACTCGAGATCTTGCACTCGCCTCTACGTCTGCAATTTTTGGTGCTTTCATTTCAGCTCTAGCGTTTCGCTTCTTTTCATTAAACCCTAAAAACCCCAAATCCCGAAGATTTGCTTCCACAGAAATCACCGCAATTTCCAGAAGAGACTCGGCTTTAGATCCTTTCAGTCCTTTGAAGCGAAATGGGTTTGTCAGTTTATCATTAAATTTATCGATTTAGCTCGAATTTCGAACTTTTCACAAGTTTATCCCGAGCTTTGGGGATTCTTTGGAAAAGAGTAGACTCTTTGCGTTTCTTTAATGTACAATTTTTGTAAAGGTACTTATCATGGGATGATTATTTCATGGCGATTGCATTCCTCTCAGCAGAACGATCAAAGGATCCTAACAGGCAGGTAATTATTTCTGTTCTTTTGTTGTATTTCAAAATGATTGGGGTAATATGGAAATTTATGATTCTTAAAATCTCATTCAATAAACTACAAAACATCTAGTTATGTTTCCCGGGAAGCTGCTCAAATATATTCTTTCTATAACTATGATGATGTAGTTTCTTATGTGCAAAGTGGCTGATTTTAGACTTCTCTTTCAGTTGCACTTGTGCAATTGAATTACTGAATATATTGATGTCTATAGCACATTCAAAAAGTACAAGGTGTGGACTTCAAAGTCTTTCAGAAATGGAACCTAGGAATTTGACATAAGATTCACTAATTCGAAATTGAATATTACTACCTTCTTTAATGGCAATTTCATACCCTTTCTGACGGAGACCACAAAGGTTGGATCCTTTCTGTGTCGTGTTCCTTTTCATATTAATTTGGGGGCATTCAATATTGATCATGTTTCTCATGGTTATTCTTCGCCAGGTTGGTGCGTGTTTGGTGAGCCAAAATGGTGTAATTCTGGGTAAAATTGTGGTTCACACTTGTCTTTTCATATGTTTTGAACAATATGAAGTGTGGCTGTGTAGTTTATTTTCATGGTCTCGCTCATAGTTTTGTGTATACTAGTAATCTGGTACAAGTGAGACAGTGTAAAACTCTGAAGAAAGTTTTCATCTTTCATTTAGGGATTGGCTATAATGGTTTTCCAAGAGGCTGCTCGGACGACAGACTCCCTTGGGCCAAGGTATTAGCATTCATCTGAAATACAAGAAACTACAAAAGTTTAGGCAAACTCACTAAACTGTGTTTTATTAAAGAAACAATGTGAAGAAATGAATCTTTAGAGATAATGCAAGTTACCTTCTCACATAGATTTCTTTAGTATTATTTTGTTCTCACCAATTTTGCAGAAATCGAGAAGTGGGAACCCATTGGAGACGAAGTATCCGTAAGTATTTATCTCAATGATTGAAACTACAGCTGAACTATTGTATAACTTCTTATTTTGCTGACTATTGTGCACACTTGTTTTGGGAATCTGTAATACACTTAGATGGGACAATCCTCAAATGTTTTGTGCTAAACTGTTATGTTTATGACTCTGATTTTGTAGATATGTTTGTCATGCTGAGGTCAATGCCATACTAAATACAAACCACGCTTCTGCGGCCGGCCAGGTTCGTTTGTTTGAAAATTGTTCAATTTTCTCTCAAATTTTTTTTATTTTTCTTGCTCTAGTATAAAGATTAAAACTTCATAGAATATCTTACACAACATGATTCTCAGAATTTAATATCTGTAGTTTCTGCGCAAAAGCTAAAATGTTGAAAATCCTTGTTGCTATAGAAAACCTTAGGGACTTGGCTGTGGTTTCTGTTCCGAAATCTTTCGTGTGTGATGTTTTATTCGAGTCTCTTTGTTCTCCTTTAATCTTTTGCAGAAGCTTTATGTGACCATGTTTCCGTGCAATGAATGTGCGAAGATTATTATACAGGTTTGTTCTTCTTACGGTTTGGATTATTTGTCAGATTAGGATCTTAATAAGAAACTGTATAAGTGTTTCATGGTTAATGTCTTCAGCTAACCGGCCATTTTGATATTGAACACTGAAACTCGAATGATCTATTTGGTTCTGTTTTTGCAGTCTGGTGTTGCTGAAGTCATCTATTTTGTGGAAAAGAGACTAAATGACTCTGTCGCCTATGTGGCTTCTCACAAGCTCTTATCCATGGCCAACATCAAAGTAATTAAAGCCTCTTAAATTATCTCATGGCTTCTCGTTACAATGATTGTAATGAGAAATCTCGTTTTGGTATCTAAATCTGTCCGGAACAAATTTTTCAGGTTAGAAAACATCAACCGGAAATGGATCAGATTTTGATCAAGTTTGAAGAACACTTACTCCAACCGGAGACCTAATTGTTCGTTTCATTTCAAAATTGTAAGACCAATTCCGAGGAACTTAAAGATTTACTGTGGTATCTCAAGACATTTTCACTCAAAGACATGCTCTTTCATCTTTTTCTTATTTCTGTTTGAACGTTTATAACACAAATTATCAAGAACCGTAGCACAAACAGACAGAAGCCTTACGAAAGAAAGGACAATTTACATAACAGACCGTTTTTTGTCAGACTCGGTAGTTTTGGGGAAGAGGCATAACGCCGTCAAAGAAGTCCCCAAAATAGCCAGACGGCTCATGTACAAGGCTTGCTATGATGTCTCTCAGAGTGATGAGTCCTTCGAGGTTACCTGAATCATCTACCACATATATCCTATGGATCTTCTCAGCGTCTAGCATCAAGATCAGTTCCTTTAGTGTATGATTCTTAGTGCAAGCGATCACACCGCTCATGATAGGAGCTGATGTATCCCCATGCTTCTCCAGATGCTCTCTAACAGAAACTAAGAAGTTCTTCGTTGTGATTGACCTAAGAATAATCAATAGAAAGCATTGAAGATTGACAATGCCTCGAAATTTAGTATGTGTTACAAACATTAGTGAAGTATTAACCTATAGTCATGGTATATCTCTGGCGCAGTGAGGAGAAAGTGAACATCTCTAAGGCTGATGTTGCCTACTGGCTTCTCGCTTTTCCTTTCAACGACGGGTATACCTCCGATTCTCTTTCTTCTCATAAGCTTGAATGCTTGTAGAACTGGCTCATCCTCATAGATCTGAAATAACAATGATAATCTGTTAGAAGAAGAACTCGATGTGGCCATTGGTAAGATTACACACTGACCTTTATGATTTGATCCTTTGACATGATTGGAAGACCTACTTCAGAGAGAGTTTTAATACCCCAATCCTCAAACCAGTGAAGCCCCACACATTCTGCCAACATATGGATAACTCCTGATTGAGTGATTATGTTCTCGATCTTTGCTTTACCTAAATCAACTACTGGGATGCTCTTCATTTTGTACTTAGAAAGCAGCAACAGCATGGTCAAAAATGAGTTCTCTTTCTGCAGAGCCAGGAACGGTGCCCATCGGAATGTTCCTGAGATATCTCGAACCTATCAGAGAGAATATTCAATGTTTTTCAGAAGCTGTAATCAGGAAAATCATAAGGAAAGTGTAAACAAAGATACAAACTTCACCTTCGTGTTCTTGTATAGCTCTGAAGAAGTGAGGACCTCAAAGAAATTTCCAGAAGTTACTGCTGAATCTCCGTTATCCAGAATATCGACGGTGAAATCATGAGAAATGCCATTTGAAGCTGCAACAGCAGGGCTCCTTGGAGATGAAGGGTCCAGCTAATTGTGTTTTAAATAGACAAGTTGAGAAAAGACATGAGTTATAGTTTACTCCGTACCAAAATTTAATTGACCAGTACCAAGAAGTCGCCTCTTGTATTTCTTAGAGAGTGCATAAAAATGACAAAAACAAAAAAAAAATGTTCGAGAGAAGGTTATACGAGAACAATTACCTGATGCAAAAGCCAAACAACAATGCCTGGAAACTCCACAATACCAATGTAACGATCAATCCAGCTGGCGTCTTCAGGTGCATCAACATCTACAACAGGTGCGCTCAAGACCTTGAGTTTCGATAGTGTTTGAACAGCTTCAGCCAAACTTGTGTCTGATCTTATCTCAATATCTAAATAGAGAAACCACAAACAGATATTAGCAACAATTTGAGACAGGTGAACTGAAGTAACTTCTGTTAAACTGTGATAAGAAAAGTGCCCGTTATAATTCAAGTGGAAGAGATGCAAAAGCAGCAACGTAATTCTATTGGTACATAAGAAGACTTTCAAGAATATACAACAAAGATGAATCTACAACTATCAACAACTAGTTCTGATTCCATAAATCGAACTGATTCGTGTATCTTATAAGTTTGGTTGATACCAGATTCAGACTTTTAAAACTTTCTATAACTAGAACTTCAATCTAGATAACATATTCCAACTACAGTTCATCAACAAATTCATAACAGGAGATCACGGAAACCAATCAATAAGCATACGACTGCATCTCAAAATCCACAATCAGACTTCATAGATCAGTCAACCATCCAAACCTCATACATGAACATGATTCATGATCATCCTCAAAAATCAACACTATTAACAAGTTCCAAGTAAAGATCAGCTCATGATCAAATACCATTACCGTCATCAAATCCACATACCTTGTGAATCAGAAGAGAGAGGGAAAGCAGAGACGGGGATGCTCTCAAAACAAGCGTTGAGCTTTTCGTTAGGGTTGAGCTGTGATTTCTGCTCATCCCAGAGATCTTCCACACGCATCCCAAGCTTCGCTTCAGGGCTTGATACATCACTTCGTTGCCCCAAACTCTCGCTTCTCATTATCTTAATCTCCGGTACATTCGCCATCTTTTCCAACAATTCAACAACAGTAGAAAGATATTGTCTTTATTCTCCGGCAACACAAAATAGATCAAACAAATCCTCTCTTTTTATTTTTCGTCACTACTTTTCTGCAATTGGCTTGAGTCTTTGAACTGAACTAAAGATTGAAATACACCATAGTAGATAGAGATCTCTAAGCGGAGAAAAATTCATAGATCCTAATACTATTGTTTTAAAGTTTATGAATAAGCCCTACGAGTTTTTAAAACTGTCAAACACATCCACGAATTTTCAATTTTTTCAAAAAGATTCGGGGCAATTTAGACAACAAATAATTAACATTGGGTGGAATTGCAATTTGTTATAAAGTTGTTGAAGTCCTCTTTGCAGTCTTTTGGGTAAGTGCGTAGTGTAAGTGTAGGCTGTGATTGAATGTACTCTACTCCTTCGAGTAGACTCCAAATCTGAGCCGTTAAATTGTAAGGTTGTGACACGTGGAGGGAGTAGAGGCATCATTTTGGGTATTGGTCGTACTTATCTTTATCTTTTATAGTTTCGTCGCCCAGTATTTTATTGGGTTATTACTCCGGCCAAAGACTAGCAGCCGACTGATAAAATAAATAAGTCATGAAACCGAAATAATAATATCTTTATCTTTTATAGTTTCGTCGCCCAATTTTTTGTTTATTTTATTGGGTTATTATATTAGTTATACAAACCTTCAATCTGGAGTAAATGTAATTATGATGCAATGCACCATACACGTGATATACCATTCAAGTTAGGCTGGATCATTCGTAATCATACAGGTGTTGTCTTATATTATAGCATGGGTCGATTTGAAGAAAGACACTCTATGTATAAACCAGACAAAGGCATTATTGTTGAAACAAAATGCAAAGACTCCAAGTCAAACTGAGGATTGAAAGCCTAAACAAAATGTAAAGACTCCAATCAAGACAGAGAATTTCAAATATGATCCACAAGTGAAATTTCCCATGAATTTTTCATGCTCTGCAACAACTTGGGACCACAGCAGAGTAATTCCGATTTCCAACCGTTTTCATGCTTTATGCACCTAGTACAAAACACAGTTGTCAATAGATTAGTGGAGAAAGTTTTATATTTATATGTATAGAGTTAGTCTTGTAAACAACATGAAATGAAGAAATCATTTTGAATCTTGTCGTTTTCTCTTCTTCGTTTTTGCTTTCATGGTATCAGAGTCATGGATGGCTCCACTGAAGCTTTTTCTCCTGCTCCTCTAAGCATCTCACAAGTCGTTACCTTAAAACTCTCATCCTTTAACTATCTAATATGGAAAACGCAGGTAAAATCCTTTGTCTCAAGTCAGATGTTGTTGGGTCATGTCACTGGTTCAACTCCTCGACCTGCTGCAACAATCACAACAGGAACTGGTAACAACGTCACTGAAACTGCAAATCCAGAGTTTATCAAATGGGTTCGCAACGACCAACTCATCATCGCTTGGATTCTCGGATCTCTCTCTGAAGAAGCTTTCCGAGTGGTTTATGGGTTACAAACCTCACAAGAAGTCTGGTCCTCACTCTCTTCTCGCTTCAACAAAGTCTCTGTATCAAGAAAGTTCTCACTTCACAACAAGTTGCAGAACTATGCTAAAGTTGGGAAGTCAATGGAGACTTATCTGTCCGATTTTAAGCTAATTTGTGACCAACTTGACTCTATATGCTTCCCTCTTACAGATTAAGAGAAGATCTATGGCATGCTTCATGGTCTTGGCAAGGAGTATGAGTCAGTTTCCACCATTGTGGAGCACTCTCTCGATCACTTTCCTGGTCCAACCTTTGAAGATGTCGCTTACAAGCTGATTACCTTTGATGACAAATTACAAACCTACAATGAACCCGTTTCTGTGACACCTCACCTAGCTTTCAACACAGAGCAAAGTTTCTCCGGCAGAGGCAGAGGCCAAAACACAAGAGGAAGAGGTTCCTCGTATTCAACTAGAGGACGTGGATTTCTGCAGCAAAGTCAAAGTGGTTCTGGTCCTACTCTAGGTTCCAGTTCACAACCACCAGATTGCTCATCCAGACCCATCTGTCAAATCTGTGGAAAGACAGGTCACATTGCTTTAAAATGCTTCAAACGATTTGAAATCCTCTGTCTTGATTGGAGTCTTTGCATTTTGTTTAGGCTTCGAATCCTCTGTTTGACTTGGAGTCTTTGCATTTTGTTTCAGCAATAATGCCTTTGTCTGGTTTATACAAGTGTTCTTGCATCTCCTTCAAATGCAGTTTCATCATCTCCAAATAGTATTGATCACACAAACTTACATGACTCCACAATTGAAGCCACAATTGGATCAGAATCTCTATTTACTGCAGATGAATTTCCCCCTCTTCAATCCAGCAATGTTCACTCAATGGTAACAAGAGCTAAAGCTGGTGTGGTTAAACCAAATCCTCGTTATGCTTTTCATATTATCAAGACCAGCTATTCAGAACCCAAAACTGTAACTTCTGCTCTCAAAGACAAAGGATGGAATGGAGCTATGAGAACTAAAATAGATTTCTTACATGAGACCAACACTTTCTCTCTTGTACTACCCGGTGACAAGCTAAATGTGATTGGTTGCAAATGGGTGTTCCGCACCAAGTTGAATGCTGATGGCTCCCTTGAAAGACTCCGAGCTCGTCTAGTCGCTAAAGGGTATTTACAAGAAGAAGGCATAGACTACACAGAAACATAGAGTCTAGTAGTCAAGACTGCAATTGTGAGATCTATCCTTCATGTTGCAACAACTCAAAGATGGGATATAAAACAGCTTGATGTTCAAAATGCTTTTTTGCATGGAGAACTCACTGAACCAGTCTATATGACACAGCCTCCAGGGTTTGTAGATCCTGAAAAACCTGACTATATTTGCAAGCTACACAAAGCTATTTACGGACTCAAACAAGCTCCTCGTGCTTGGTTTGACAGATTCAGCAACTTTCTTCTGCAGTTTGGATTCATATGCAGCTATCCGGATCCATCTCTCTTTGTCTATTACAAAGATGGGAACATAATCTTCCTACTTTTGTATGTTGATGATATGATTCTCACAGGCAACAATCCTGATTTTACTCAGCATCTCCTTAACTGTCTCAGCACTGAGTTCAGAATGAAGGACCTTGGACCACTACATTACTTCTTGGGTGTGCAAGCTCACTTTCACGATAAAGGACTATTTCTCAATTAATAAAAATATGCATCTGATCTGCTTGTTGCTGCAGGAATGGCAGATTGTCAACCAATGCCAACACATTACCTCTTCAACTAGATCGTGTCTCAAAACAAGATGTTGCCTTTGCTGATCCAATATACTTTCAAAGTCTTGCTGGTACATTACAGTACCTCACCCTCACTCGACCTGACATTCAATTTGCAGTGAACCTAGTGTGTCAAAAGATACATGCTCCATCAGAAGCAGATTTCTCTTTACTTAAACGCATCCTACGTTATGTCAAAGGAATAATTACAATGGGTTTAAATCTGTCTTCAGACACCAACACAGCTCTCCGTGCATACAACGACAGTGATTGGGCTGGGTGTCAAGTAACACGTAAGTCAACTGGTGGGTTCTGTACATTCCTTGGCTCAAGTATCATCTCATGGTCTGCAAGGAAGCATCCTACGATCTCACGCTCTTCTACAGAAGCTGAGTATCGAACCTTATCATTTGCAGCTCAAGAAATCACTTGGCTGACTTCACTTCTACGAGATATCGGTCTCACACCTTCTGGACATGCAGAACTATACTGTGACAACTTATCAGCAATTTATCTCTCAGCTAATCCCACACTTCATGCTCACTCAAAGCACTTCCAAACAGATTATCACTACATTAGAGAAAGAGTTGCAGTTGGTGAAATTGAAGTCAAACACATTCACATGTCTCTACAAATTGCAGACATATTCACCAAGTCTCTGCCTCAAGCACGGTTTTGTGATCTGGTTCAAACTGGGTGTAGAACTTCCTCCCACACTCAGTTTGCAGGCGGGTATAGACCAGACAAAGGCATTATTACTGAGATAAAATGCAAAGACTCCAAGTCAAACAGAGGATTCGAAGCCTAAACACAATGCAAAGACTCCAATCAAGACAGAGGATTTCAAATCTGATCCACAAGTGAAACTTCTCATGAATTTTTCATGCTCTGCAATAGCTTGGGACCACAGCAGAGTAATTCCGATTTCCAACCGTTTTCATGCTTTATGCACCTAATACAAAACACATCTGTTAATAGATTAGTGGAAAAAAATATCTATTAGTATGTATAAAGTCAGTCTTGTAAACAACATGAAATGAAAAAACCATTTTAAATCTTGTCGTTTTCTCTTCTTCATTTTTGCTTTCACTATGAAGGAAGCTGAGTGTAATGCTTTACTTTGGAGCATTCAATCTGCTTGGGATTTAGGTTACCGAAATGTTATTTTCCAAGGTGATAATCGTATAGTCCACAATGTTGTTTCAAGTAACTTGAGGCTCCAACGTTTCGGGTACAATTGGGCAATGGCGACTCCAATTCATGGATATACATTTATAATGGATGCCCAGACTTGCAACACGTGTGTTGATGTTCTTAGCAAACATATTATAACTCCTTCTAATCTGCCTTGGTGTTTGTTTCATTTTTGTCCTACTTTTCTACACTCGAATGTAGTTCTTGACATTTCAAAATGTAATAAAGTTCTAGTTGGCAAAAAAAAACAAAAGACTAGCAGCCAACCATACCATAAATAACAATTTAATTACTTCTTTTTATTGTCTTATACTATTAATTTGAAAACTGGAATCTTTTGTAAATGCTTTTTATAGTAACTTGTGAATATAATATAGGATTTTTAAAATACATATATATATACTTCGTCTAAAAATATTACTAGAATAGTATTTTCAAAATATATTTACAGAATTTGGCATTGTTTAGTATTTTTAATTTGATAAAATTATATATTATATAAATAACTATATTTTAGCCTTTATATCTAAGTCTTGTTAAACCCAAGTGAATGTATTATCTAATTTTCATTTTTTTAAAAGTTCTAATAAAATATACTCCCTGTGTTTTTTTTATAAGTTGTTTTGCTTGAATGCACATCTATTAAGAAATTTTTTGTTTTTTGTTTTCTCAATAAAAAGTTCATCAATTTATCTCAACATTTAATTAAAAAGAGGAAAAAAAATAATTTTTTTAATAAAAAATTAGTTTAATTTAACTTTATTTTACTTTTTGTCTTGGTTTTGTAAAACAACTTATATCTTCAAACAAAAAAAATCTTCTAAAACAACTTATATTATGAAACAGAGGGAGTATTTATTTTAAATGTTTAGACACTTAATTCTTACAAGTGATTATTAGTTTAGTGGCAGGTGATAAATCCACCAAAAGCAGGTATACTTGTATATCTAGCGATCAAGTTTACTGTTTACATTATATATAATAATTTGGCTAAAAAGTCAGACAGTTGTGACCAAATATTAACAAAAAAAAATACTTAGCTCTTTTATAGTTTTGACTAATTCATTAAATTTCATGGTTTATTAGTGATTGCATTGGAGGAGGTTATTATGTATCTAACTTGTAACATTTATCAATTTAATTCCACAGATTAAGTCGCTATCATATCATTTACATAAATAACAATTCTACTACTGTATAATTGTTTTATTATTTAACCTTTTTAGTTTTTTAATTAATATTAAATAAATATAAGTAATTAAATAACAAACTAAGCATTAATTTGCTGGTGACTTTTATTCTAGTAGCATGTAATAAATTCATTAAAGGATGACACACTTACACATCCAGGTATCAAATTTCACTTTCTATATTATATACGAATTTGGCTAATGGGCCAACCAATTGTGGCGCAATATTGACATAAAAAAACTAAACATTAATTTTAAATGGACTTGTATTCATGCATTAGAGATGAAGATTCAGATATTTATTTAGGTCCGGATCGAGTTTTCCAGATATTTTTATTTCATTCATTTTAACAGCTATTTAAGTAATTCTTTTTATCAGATTCCGTTTGGTATATGTCGAATGTAGTTTAGTTTTGATTATTATATATGAAATCAATTTTTATTCAAATATTTTGTGGGTTCGGTTCGTATCAAATTCAAGTATTTCTATTTATTTATTTAAATCAAAGCTAATTGTGATTTTATAAGAAAAAAAGTCTAATGAATTGTAAATATAGCTAAAAGTTTTATTTTTTAAAAACATTGTTATTTAACTAATATCTTAATATATAATTTTTTGTCAACTCAAAACTAAATTAATGATATCAGTTAAGGTACAAAGTTACAACATTAAACCTATAGGTGATTTTTAATATGACGAGCAAGAACATCAATATTATGATTTATAGATTTGGGAATTACAATGAGAGAAAAAGAGAGGAAAAGTAACTTCAACCTGAGAAAATCCTGATATGCATGTAAAGCATGCTACTTCTCTTATCAAAGCATTATCTTCAGCATATTCTCACAATCTGTTGCTGATTCCACCTCAAGAAATCGTAGAAATAAAAGGGATTTCATCGCCCAAAGCACATCTTCTACCTCCGAATGTAAAGTAGAAAGAATCTGTCGGATACTTCGTGCTCCCATGCAGCCCCCTTCAATTGAATTAGGGAAGCAAATCCATCCTAGACCAAAATGTGACAGAACTCTTTCATGAATCATCGACAAAGCATCTGTAACCAGTGAATCTGGGTGACTAAAAGAAAGAACTACCACCTCTGACCTAACTAATGCTGAGCTAATGTTCCAAGGTTGCAAGCTTTTTGATTATATATGCATAGCATTAAACCATTCTAAAGCTATAGCTTCTGCCTGAATAAGAACCTCATTTGGGTTGATATCCACATTTGAAAAGCATTTGTCATTTCTTGCTTTCCAAAGCTGCCAAATAATTTATGGAAAAGCCTTCACATCGACTTGATCTGGAATTCTCCATAACAAATAGTGAAGATTATACCAACAAGATTCGCCTGGGAAGATATCTATAGCAGAGGGAATACTCGATAGACCCCAAGTTTGAAGTACTAAAGGACGTTCAAAAAGGGCATGGTTTATCGTCTCCTCCTCTGCCCCACATTTAGTACATTTAGAATCACAACTGATTCCACGCTTATTAAGGTTGTGTTTAACTACAATACAGCCTCATATGGCTTGCCACATAAAATGTTTAATCTTGTTGGGACAATGAATTTACCTTATTTTTGCCTGTAAGGCTGAAAAAATTTGGCCTAAGACCATCTCCAATGGTCCCTCATTTTGAGGGAAAACATCAAAATGAGGGGAGAAATGAGGGAAAATCATCTCCAATGGTACATCATTTTAAGGGAAAAAATAAGTTTTTGAAAAGTATCCCCTCAAATTTAAGGAAACACTATTCACCTCTCTCATTTTTTTCTGAGCCTTTTTATTTACAGTTTGACCCTTAACTTTTTATATGTTTGTAATTTATGCATATATAAACATAAATAATATTATTTCTTCTTTATATGTTCGAAATAATAACACAAATACTAATAACTTTTTTTAATAAGATATAAATTACTAATAACAAAATACATAATTCAAATTACAAAAAAATATAAATAAACTTAACATAAAAAACATAAATAAACCTAACATAAAAGACACAAATAAAATTAACATAAAAACATAAATAAACTTTACATAAAACTACATTTAACATAGTAAATAAATTTAACATAACATAGATGGATCAAAGATAAAGAAGCTTATTTTCACTTCGAAATGCATTAATTGAACATTTGTGGGAGAAATTTGGTAATAGTGGTGTCTACTAAAAATTCTACTATTTCTTTTAAAAGTTTATGTAGTAATATGTTATTTTATCATGTATTTTATGTTTTAATTTAAATGAAATTATGATTTTATATTAAAATTTTATAAATTAAAACAAATAGATAGTATTTGCTAGCTATCCATTTTGAGAGAAAAAAAGAGTTAGATGGTGTTTTTGAAAAAAAAATATAAAGCAAAATAGAATATATTTAGAATATTCTTTTTTGAGAGAAAAAATAAGGGTAACCATTGGAGCAAAAGTCCCCCTCATTTTATGTTTACCTCATTTTGACTCATTTTGATGGAAAATTTGAGGGTAATCATTGCAGATGCTAACCACCCCAATTTAAGTAATGAATTTTTCTCTTCAGTGTGATATCTAGATTTTACTGTGTAACGATCTGTTTAACTAAAGTATCAGAAACCCCAAGAATTAGATCCTGGTCTTCGGGGTAAAGCCATGCCCATAATCAACTGAAGTTCAGCTAGGGTAAAATATTGTCTTAGAATTGTCCCACGCTAGGTCTTTCTATGATAATCAATGAATTGATCAACTGTAAGATCCAGGTAACTCTCCAGACATATTCCAGTTTCCGGTCTTGGATAACATCAGGGATCCATGAATCTCTCCAGGCCGTTGTTGATATCCCATCACCAATCTTACAAATAATACCCTTATTGACCAATGACCTAGTTGAAGATACTTCTCCAACCGAAGGAGGGCTTGGAAGTTAGCTTAACAGTCATTGGGCATGCATCTTTATAAAACCTCCTTTTCATTAATTTTGCAAATAATGAATTGGGATAGTTTATCAATCGGCAAACTTGCTTGGCCAGGAGGACAAAATTAAACTCTTCTCAGGCTCTGAAACCTAAAGCCCCCTCCATCTTGGGTGTACATAATTTATTCTATTTCATCCAGTGAATACATACCTTTAGATGATTCTGAATTTGACGATCAAAAATTAGCAATAGCAGAGTCTGGTTTAATTATTATTGTCTTCAGTAATCGGTAACATGACATAATATATGTCGGTAGAGCCATATATCACTCTGAGGAAGAGAGTGTCCAAATTGAATTGAAGATTTGTCAAAATTGATTTGTTGACTTCAAATCTCCTCATACTCATTTAGTTTCTAATTATTTGGGTAACCTCTTCTACTTATACTGTAACTATACATAAAAAAAGACTATCATCTGCAAATAATAAATGTGTGACATTTGGACTCTGTCTTGCAATGGAAATTTCAGTAATAATTTTATCCTACTCTCCATTCCTTAATTTGGAAACGAGGACCTCCATGCATAAAATAAATAGTATGGTGATAAGAGATCGCCCTGACGAAGACCACTTTGTGGAATATTTTTCCACCTGGCTCATCATTTATTAGAATTAAAAAATTCCACACTGGTTATACAGTGCACAATACATCAAATTCAATTTAAGTTAAACCCCAATTGATGAAGTAATCGTTCAACAAAACTCTATATAACTCTATCATAGGCTTTGCTCATATATGTTTTAATAGGCATGAACTTCTCCTTGACTGCTTTGTTTGGGATCGGCTGGTACTTTTCTCTGATGGTCTGAGTGAAGTTAGTATGGGAGCGCGCGGGACAAAAAGAAGTTTACCCCCTCTGCATTATGAGACCAAAACTGTGTTATGGGCGATGTCCTTCCTCTTTTCTCTCTAGTGTGCTGAAGTGTTGTGGATTGCGAAGCGTTGTTGAAGATGGTAGTTGATCTTGGGAGTTTGCCTGTTTCTCTCCATTCTCGGAGGAGTTTGTGCGCCTTTGTAGTCTTTTCTGTTTTTTTGCTCTGTTTTTAATTCCTAAATCGCTAAATTATAAATCAATTTCTGGTCTGAAATATTAAAAAGCTTTCTAAGAATTAGTCCTTTATAAATCATGTTTCTCAACACTGATCATCTTTTTGTTTTAATATAATGAGTAATGCTGGAAATAAAAACTTTTGGTCATATAACTTCAACTTTATGACTTTAACGTTATAGGTTAATAAGTTTAATCCGTAAAGATGTCAACTCTCCATGTTTCTCATGTCTTCGAAGAAATCAAATCGATATTGCATTTGCTGGTTTAATGGTGGTATATTCACTATACATTGCAGATAATATGAAAACTTTATTAGTTTATTAGTTATGTAATAAATTAATGATAGGATTCACGATTACATATGTATTGATATGATATACATGTAGAAATAAGACTTTGTGTAAAATAACAAATATATAATGGGACGAAGATCCATTTTTATTTTTACCAATTAATTTTTATTTTTTACAACTACTTTATCAAATCAATTGTGAAAGTCAATTCAAAATATATTATGTACCTAAATCAAATCTCTGAAAAACTTGATAACATTTTGGACTAAGAAATTTGTTTTGTGATTCAGAGTTTTAGAAATTAAAACTACAAAGAAAACTTTAAATGAACTCTGCAAAAGTTTTTAAGGCATAGCTAGAGAGCAAGCTATGCAGTTGGATCTTCTACTAGTTTCTACACTTTAAAGAAGGGTATCATGAATTCTAGTTTTAAAATTAGGAATGATACCAGACTCGCCATTACTTATAGAAGCACTCCAAACTCCGAGTGAAGTGATGAGAGACACCATCTAATATTGTAGGTTCCCAAAGAGATGTATCTAATACCACCTTGCAAACAAAACTAGTCTAGACCAGAAAAAGATCTGAATCTTTTATGATACATATACCATACATTTGTACATCTAAATGTTGATAATGTTGTGATACAAAATCTTCTCACTCTAACTACAAATCTCCGTATTGAATTCTATTCTGTGAATATTTCCCTTTTGGGCATATTCACATACATCAGTCTCCGTCTCTGCTATTTAGACTATGTCTCTAGGATCTTTATCTATATTCGAGAAAAAAAATTATATTCCTAATTTTCCATATATATTATACAATCTATGAAAAATCCCTCTTATTAACTGTATTTGGAATTATCTAGAATAAATAATCTTAATTTGAAAAACAAAGAGGCTATGAAAATATCTAGTTCCAACGGGATCCTATATTGAATCCATATTTGAATAGTTTTTTTATTTTGTTGAAATATTAAATTTATTGATCAACAAAAATGTTTTCTATACAAAATGAATCAATGAAACATGTTTAATATGGAACGTGTATGAAAAAATATAATTGAAATCAAGTGAATTGAAACCATCTTCTTCTTAACCCCTCAAGCTTGTGGGGGAATGAGTAGTTAAGATAAGAGATTCGATTTCGGACATACTTGTCAATACTTTGTCGCAGTATGGATTCAGGTTTCAGGACAGCACCATGAATTCGGTCATTCCGCTCCCTCCAAATAGAATACACCACAGCTTGGAGGACTAGCTTCAAGAGAATTCGATCAAGTCTTGAAACTTTGTAAGTGACAATATAGTTCAATGAAGCATTCCATTCAGACGAGAGATGTGTGCCCATTTGTTTCGAGCAAAGGTCCGCCCAGATTGAAAAAGAGTAGGGACAAGCAAAGAACAAGTGATCGCGTGTCTCATCCTTAGCTCCACAGAAGACACAATCATGTGTTTGGACCCAAGTTCTCATATGAGAGCTAGTGGAGAGCTTATCCTTAATAGCAAGCCATAAGATAAAGGAGAATCGTGGGATACCTTGAGGGAACAAAACTATCTGATACCAAGAGACTTGCTGCTGCGAATGATGAATCTGTTCCCATGTTTTTGCCGTGGAGAATGTGGAAGAGAAAGTCCCAGCTGGTTTACGCCAAAGAAACATATCATGGCCATCAATTGCTGCAGCTAAAGTTCCCTGAATATGAGTGCAGAGACCAGAAAAATGACGGCTGCATTGCACCTGGAACAGTCATGAATTATCGGAGATAGCTTCAGCCACTTTGGCTGTTTTTTGAATCCCCAAATAACGAGTACCAAACACTCTTGTAACATCCAAAAGCTTCCCTTGACCAAGCCAAGTCATGCCAAAAAAAAGTATCACATCCATTACCCAAGGTGATTCAAGTGAAAGGATAAGCCAAAGGACAAATGTTTTAGA
This sequence comes from Lepidium aucheri, assembly GCA_900406435.1. Classification (NCBI taxonomy): domain Eukaryota; kingdom Viridiplantae; phylum Streptophyta; class Magnoliopsida; order Brassicales; family Brassicaceae; genus Lepidium; species Lepidium aucheri. The sequence goes on along the minus strand of OVBA01000473.1, from coordinate 21,364 downwards.
TTTTCTTCCAGATCCATGATCCTTTCGTCGTTGGCTTGATGTCACAAAATGAGTTATACTTGAGAAGCTAGTGTTTGGTCCAGTGAACCCACAAGGAGTTATGAGATGTGTGTAGGCAGTAAATAAGTTTCAAGGTAGAGAGTTTTGATATGTCCTTTAGTAAACGCAAGCCCAATCCACCCTCGCATTTAGGTGTACAAACTTCAGACCAAGCTACTTTTGCCTTTGATGATATATTTGGATTGCCAGACCAGAGAAACACATTGCATAAGCGTTCAACTTCCTTCAGGCAACAAGATGGTAGTGGGAATGTCGAAAGACACTCAAAGAAAATGTGCTTTATTATATCTTTTTATGCCCTAATTTTTTTTGGAGTGTTTATATAGAAATCAATTGAATGGAAAAGAAATGCATCCAAAATAAAATTCAAGAGTAGAGATATCATTTCACGATTTGACATAGAGATAGCCTATTTCACATGGTGCTGTCAATAGACGCCATGATTTCATTCATAAGAGAGGATGTTGACTTGAAGATCTGAGCATCTTTTTTCTCCTCACACGATGTATAGGACATTCTACAGAAGAAGGTGAAGGACCTTTGTCTATTGAGCTGAGTTCTGCGGGTAAGAGAAAGAGAGGAGAGCTTTAGTCAAAGTTGCTAGAATGGTTGGAGTGATGCGAGATGAAAATACAAGCCAAATGGATGAGGAGATCGGACATTCAAAGACTAGGTGATAATGGGTTTCCTACTAGGAATGACAGAGATCACAAGTCCGAGTGATAGAGGTTCCCCATGAAGCTAGCCTATCCATGGTGGAAAGTCTATTCTGAGCAGCTAGCCACAAAATGAACACAAAGCAAGGTATAAAATCGAGGAACCATACTGTCTTTGTCCACTGGATAGTTGGAGAGGAGGTGCAGAATGTTGTTAGGTGCTTTTAGAAGAAAAGCGAGGTTTGAAAGTCGTTGGGGTTGACCTTTAAAGAAATGTATCACATCCAGAGTTCGAAGTAGGATGGTTGACTAAGGAGAGCAATGCTTGAGCATGAACTGTAGCTTTGCACTAAGCAAATGTCATTCACCATCTTGAACAGCCTCATTGATGCTTGCATCTATTTATATATGAAATGAACTTGGGCCATGTCCGCCAACCTGGGTGATTAGCGGACCAATCTCAAGCCAAGAATCAAACCAAAATTTACCCTTGGAGCCATCCTTAACAACACATTTCATCAGGCCATGGAGCAAAGGTTTTAGTCGAAGCCAACTTTTTATGGTTGGAGATAGCCTCAGCGATATAGTAATGGCCCAAAAACTTTTCCTGTGAAACACATTTTTCCGCATCCATGCGACCCAAAAAGAACCTGCACTAGCAAAAAGATTCTAGATTTGTTTCAATCAAAATACAGTATCAAAATCCTCAAGACATCTCAGTCCAAGTACCCCTTCTACCTTAGGCCGACAAATATCCTTCAAGGCAACAGAAAAGGGTGAAGTTTTGTTTTTCCATAGAAACGTTAAGGATAACGAATCAATTTTTCTGTAGAAAAGCTTTTGTAAGTCTAAAAATTGACTCAAAAAACCATCATACCATATATAACTGAGGAGATCAAAGTTTTTTCCAATGAAAGAAAGAAATCTCGAGGTCCACGAGTGGAGCTTGGCGGTTATCCGCTCTAGGAAAGGTTGTATAAAAATAAGCGAGGCTTCTTAGAGCTTAGTGGGAGGCCCAAGTATCTTGTAGGCAACTCGTCTATAGAGAACCCTATAATCTCTGACTGTTCCTCGATGTAATCCCGAGTATATCCAGAGAAGAAAACCTCAGACTTTACACGATTTAAGCACAAACCCGAGAGAGAGTAAAAACAATCTATAACCTGTAAAACCCATGTGACAGACTGTAGAGTACCATCTGAGTAAACGATGAGGTCATTCGTGAAAAAGAGATGGGTGACAGAAGGAAAAAGGCACTTAGTATGGAGAATGTTGAGGTTTTTAGCACCAGCTCTGTCAAGCAGTCTTGGTAGTGCTTCCATAACAGAATAAAGAGTTACGAGGAGATAGGATCTCCTTGGCGAAATCCTTTTGCGGCGGGGAAGTAACCAACAAGATCCGTGTTAATTGCTATTAAGAATGTGGGGCTAGTGATGCATTCTTTTATCCAACCATAGAAAGTACGAGGGAAATCCTGCAGTTTAAGGAGCTTCAGAACAAAGTCCCAACATATAGTGTCAAAAGCTTTACGGATGTCAATTTTAAAGGTACAACTAGGCCTAGACATAATAACCGGAATCAAAATATGAAATCAAATCGACTCAAAATACAAGGAACAGGAACCGGTTAAATAACCAAACTGTTCTTAAATTCAAGAACCGAAAGAACCGGAACCAAATAGGTAGAGAACCAAGAACCGAATAGTTACCCGAAATAACCAAAACACAATTATATATTTAAAATAATTATTTAAATAGAATTTAATAATCTAAATATCCAAAATTATAATTATAAAAGTAGTCAATTTGAACCAAAATTACTTTAAAAACTAAAATATTCAATTTTTATTATTAATTTGTAGTTTTCTAAGATTTTTTTTAAAAAAATTAGATAGAAGTACCCGATCATAATCAAACCGAATTTGAATAGGTATCCATTAGTTACTACAAGTTCAAAACCAAAAGAACTAAACTGAAATCAAACCGAACCAAATTTTAAGAAGTACCCATTGGTTATCATATTTTCATAACCGAAAAAAACTGAAAACCGAAAGAACCAAACCGGATTGAACCAAAGAATCGAATACCCAAGACTAGGTACAACCCTTAGCTGCATTTTCACGCTCATAACCTTGGGCCAACTCTGCTGCAAGCAAGACATTTTTGCCAAGAAGACGACCCTTAACAAAGGCGACCTGATTGTGAGATACACATAGAAGCACGACACCCTTCAACCTGTTAGAGATTAATTTTCAGATCACCTTATATAAAAAATTGCAGCAACTAATTGGATGGAAATCTGCGAGTTTTAAGCCTCTAGAACTTTAGGAACCAGTGCAATATATGTGTTTTTAAAATCCTTAAGTAATCCGCCGCTAGGAAAGAACTGAGTCACATCACTCATCAACTGATTCCCCATTATACTCCAAGAAGACCTAAAGAACTCAGTTGTGTAGCCATTAGGACCCAAACTTTTATTTAATGGAAGGCTGAAGACAATTTTCTTAACTTCTTAATCTTTGACTAGCTTAGATAAGTCCTGAAATTGTTGATGTGAGCACTTGAAAAGGAGATGATTCCTGAGAAATTCGAGAGAGCATGGAGATTTAGGCATGCTAGTACTTCCAAGTAAGGTCTGGAAAAATGACATCGCATGGATTTGATGTCATTTAGAGAGGAAACCCATGCACGTTCTTCAGAGGTTAGGAAGTGGATGTAATTCTTAGACATTTGCTGAACCATAGTTTTGTGGAAAATGCAGAATTCCGATCACCCAGTTTTAACCACTCTACCCAAAATTTTTGTCTAAAAATTTTCTTCTCTGCAATCAACAAATCCAACCATTTTTTCCTTACTTCATGCTCTTGCTCTGCTAGGGGCTGGGATAGAAGAGTCAACAGTTCTTTTTGTAGATTCGTAGTGAGAGTTGCCAATTATGCAACACGTTTAGGGATATCATTGTACTGCACTTTAGTAGTATCACAACGGGGATTTTAAGAGCTTAAGATACCGTAATAATTGGAATTAGTGAGTACCATATATGTTGGGCGGGTTCCAATAATCAGGTACAATACCCAAGTAAGAAGGATGATATATAATATGCAAGATCTGGTTGAAGTCACCTATTATAGCCCATGGGAAGCTTGCCACTGGAGTGGAGTTGTTAATAAAGTGAAGTTCATCCCAAAGACTCAGTGTGTTTTCCTGCTCATTGAAGCCATAAGCAGAAGATATAGTAACGCTATTTTCTGCACTTAGACGGATACCACAAGTAACAAGCTGAGCCGAGGAAGAATACACCAAAAATGAAATAGAAGGCCCCCATACTACTATTATTCGAGCAGAGGAGTGATACTCAAAATTGCCAAAAAATTCCAACCTTTAGGAATTGCATTAGCTATATGTCCAGCATTTTTAGGCTGAATATGTGATTCTATAAAAGAACCAAATACATGCCTATGCAGGCTAATCCAACGAAGAAGCATAGTTTATCATCTACGACTATTAAGCCCACGAGTGTTCCACACAAAAACATTACCAAAAGAGTTATATTGAGGTAGTGGCCTTACGACCACCTTTCTCCCTTTTGACAGGAGATAAGAAGTTATCAGAGGTTGAAGCATCTATAACATGCGGGTCTGGATCAGGAGGAGGGGAAGAAGAGGCAGACTAATCCAGAATCCCTTATGCATAGCTGGTTTTTTCTTTAATGAGCCAGACTAATCCTGGGTTACCTTAACCTGTAGCTGCTTATCAATCTCTGTGGCAGTAATTAAGGCTGAGGTAACATGAGCTGAAGAAGAACTGTTTTTTTCTTTTGTGAACCATTTACAATGTTTTGATATGTAGTGGTGATAGCCTTCACCGGAAGAGGAGTAAGAGGTGGTAAAACTGGAGATGGAGAGGGTACTTGAGAGTCCTCACCACTCTATGGTGCACTCTCCATTGTAGTATGGGGTTTAGCAACAACAGATTTGGCAGTTGTGGTGTGTAAAATCCTCTTTGGTTGTTGTTGAGAGCAATGAAACGCATTATGTCCAAAGTGAGAACAAGAAGGTCACTTTAGTTGAAGCCATGGGAATGCCACATCTATGATGAACTCTTCACCGCTCAGGAAGCCATGGATGATGTTCTTGGGGAGACTAGACATGAAGTAAACTTCAATTGTAAATCTTTGCTACCTCATAAGATTCATTTTTAGCAGTGTCCAAGGTGAGAGCAATATGCTTGCCAATACTTAGAGCTAATCTCCCAAGGATTTCGTGGTTGAATAAAATGAATGGGACTCCACTTAGCTCAACAACAACATGAGCTTTAGTCATAGGAGAAGTGATAGGAGAGATTTCTGGAGACTAAGGTGCTACTGTCATGGTACATCCAACAATGTTCCATGTAGTTCTGCTCAGAATGATCATTCTTGTTCTCAAATTTGAAACCTTTAGCAGGAAATTACTCGAACCAAGCTTTTGAATATAGATGCGGAACTAGTTTGGCCCAGAATGCATTTATCACACCAATAACCCAACCCATATCTGGTGGATTACCCAGAAATCTAGCAATTTCATAGTCTTTGAATTCCGCCTTCACAGCTTGCATATTTTCCTCAGGGATTTAAACCAATGGAACATCAGATTTATGGGTAGTAGGCTTACCAATTGGCTTTAGAGAGGTTGAATCATTACAGAATTTAGCCCAAGTAGATCTTTCAGCTGAAGAATCAGGAGTAGTAGAGTCTGAATAAAGTTTCTTAGGCTCAATGTGAGTTGTAGCAAGCACCAAAAGAGGTGAGTAAGTAGTCGAAGCAACCGCCAAGACTGAAAAAGGCACCAAGGGAGGGGAGGATGCATCCAAAGCAACCATCAAAGGCGATGGAGGAGAAATAGCAAGAACCGGTGACGAATCTTTCACAACTAGGGTTGCACGAGGAAAGGGAGGGATGGGAGAAGGATGGGAGACAAGGGAATCCAATTCAGTTCAAGCACGAGGGAACCATTGAGGAGCCTTGACTATATGCTTGGAAATTTCTTCTTAATCTTTGTTGTCATGGCGAAGGCGCCAATGTATTGGATGAGAACAACAAAGTATTAGAGAAATTGCAATCGCACTCATTCTTTTACAGTTTAATCTTTTTAACGATGCGACCCGATTTGAACTTGCCATATGTCCAATATTGATCACAAAACTTAATCAAAATTAATATCTAGCTTCGATACATTTGTTTTTTGTGTAACATGGCCTGAAAATATATGCACTATGTTATTTGTCTAATCTTTTTACCAATTAGTTTGAATTAGTTAATTTAAGATTCTTTATAGCTATTTAACCAATAAAATACAAAAATATAAACAAAAAAGAAAGATGTGTATTTGTTTCCGGAGTTAAATAGAATTTAAAAAATGTGTGTATGATAGTGATTTTCGAATACAAATTTCTTTCTCTCTCTCTCTCTTTTAAAGAGAGAAAAAGAGAGAATTTTCCTCTCTGAAAGTCGTTTTTTCTGGCAAAGACAATTTCTTTCTTTCTTCATACTTTCAGATCTTTTGGAGAGAAGACTTTTCTGTTTTTTTGTCAATATTGGGGTACAACTGACTGGTTTATTAGCCAAGTTCTTACATAATGCAAGCGGCAAGATTCGATCTTGAGACATGCAAGTGCGCCTGCCTTTAATGGACTTACCACTTGTCACTAGACTAAATGCCACTTTCAGAGAGAAGACTTTTCTTTTGATGTGTAATCGGCTATCGGTTTGTCTGATTTAATAAATCTATGATTTATTCTCAGCTTTGTTTTTTGCTTTGGTTTCATTTTCGCTTATTCTATTGTCTTTGGCCGGACATCGATCTCTCTCCTTGGTTATACTATTGTAGAGAGTTGCGAAAACCTTTTATCTCTCAACATTGATTGCAAATCTTTGAAAGTAACTCTTCAGTACTTCTACCGCTTCCGAGGAGAAGCTAAAATGGTGGTTAGTAGACTAGGGTCAATAAATTGGATCCTACCATATTGAAGCTTTTTGGAGATTCTGATCATCGGAGATATTTGTATGTGAGCTTCCGAAGGTTGTCAATAATTTTCTGGAGGTTGTAGATCGGCATCGAGTTTCATCAACAGAGCAAGATTAAGACTAGTAGTGTTCTCGGCAGTGCTCTCCTCGGCATCATATCGGATTTTGCATGGCGGTGCTATTTATGGGCTTGACGCGTGGCAGTACATATGCTTCACCGACACACTCATGAGTAGGGGTGGGCATTTTTGTTTAATTTTGGCTATGATTTGGTTTTGGTTCAGTTTGGTTAATTTGGTTACATAAAATCACAAACCAAATTTAACCAAATCTATTATGCTTTGACTTTAATTCGGATCGGTTTATATTCAGTTTGAATCGGTTTAGTTTGGTTTTAATGTGGTTAAATAAAAATAAGTTGAATTGTGACTATATCTTTTTAAAAATTACTTAAAAAAATTGAAGTTATAATAATAAGATATGAGAAAAAGTGATATGAAATATATAGATTTCTTAATTTTTCAAAAAAAATAATGACGTCATTTAATCAAGGGTTAAAGACAATAAAATTTACTAAATTAAAAAATTAAAATAATCAATATGTTAACATAGGTTAATACTTTTAAAATATGAAATAATAATATTATTAATAAATAGATAAAATAAACATATTGGTTTATCGATTTGGTTTGATTTATAGCCGAACTGAACTAAACAATTCGGGTTGAGAAGAATCATAACTAAATAGTTTGTGTATAAATTTTGATTTGGTTCGGATCGGTTTGAATTCGATTGGTTTGGTTCGGTTTGGCCTGGTTTGGTTAAAATGACCATCCCTACTCATGAGCCATTCAAGGTCTAATTGATATTGGCCTGTTTTTAATTCAGCATATTAATCTATATTTTGTTTTGTTATGTAACCCAATGCAACTGACCTTTTAGGCTTCCTTCAATAAAAAATTTTGACAGAAAAAAAGTGAAAAAAAAAATAAAGATGTGAAAATAATTTCCCTACATTGATAAACATTGAGTGGGAGGATTATTTAGTTTTTTCTCTTAGTAGCGAATTGCTGACATCACTCTCGACATCACCGTTAAAGTCGATAATCCTTTGGCCTTCGGTGCCGTGATCCGCCCCTGACAAACCCACTCAACCGACCCTCTCTCAACAACGCGGAGTCCTCAATAAATAGAACCAACACTCTCGACCTTAGGCATCTGGAGATCTAAAGAATAAGAAGGACCCTCTCTGTTAAATCGAGAACACCGGAGAGGATAAATCAACAATTACTCAACAAGCTAAGGTCGATGGGCATTGAAGAGGATCAGACTATTGATCTTCCTGCGTCAGGAAGCTACACCAACCCGAGGCAAGACAACCTCACCATAATAGGTAAACTTCTGAACCAAAATGCTCATAACGTAGATAGATTGATGCTAGGAATGCCTAGAATCTGGAGATTAGGGAACATAATCAAAGGGATGGCTTTAGGAAAAGACACCTTTCAATTCTGATTCCAATCGGAAAATGATATAGAAGAAGTTCTTCAATTTAACTTCTAGAATTTTGAGAATTGGGGATTCACGATAGCTAGACTAGATCAAAACTTCTCTGATTAAAAATTAACAAATACCCCGATGTGGATCCGTCTTTCTGAGATTCCAGTAAAGCATTTTACAAAGGATCTCTTCCAAGGTATAGCTAACTCAATAGGTGATGTTTTAGAGGTTGATTTCGATCCCAACAAAACTCACCTACACCCTTTTATAAGAGTTAAGATTCTCTTTAACATCTTAAACCCTATAAGGGAATCCAGATCTTTTAGACTTCCATCAGAGAAGAATATTACGGTGAAGGTAGATTTTGAAAGAGTTAGAAACATATGCAAGTCTTGCAAAAGGCTCACACACAACGAAAGTAAATGCCCTTATAAAGAGGCACAACAACAGAAAAGAAGTATGGAAACATCACAGCATCCTGGAAATGGAAATGATAACACGCAACACAACCAGGAACCTACTAATTACCACCCTCATGCACCAGAAAACCCCAACGAAGACATCTCATCCAAGATAGGAATTCCCAACCCAAACTCAGCCATGGTTAGCTTAACAAGAGAGACCAAACTTGCTGAAGGGAGTGGAATGCAACACTCAAAAAGCAGGCTAAGCCATAAAAGGGTTAGTTCTGCAGACTCAGAAACCTATGACTATACCAATAACATGGACGAGGAGGGGCAAAGTAGCTTTGAACCTCCTAGAATTGCTTAAAAACCAAATCCCAATGCATTGATAGACAGACCCATAGAAGAAAAGGCACAAGGAAAACAAATCAAAAGATACAGATCTAAGAAGCAATAGAAACTTGACAAGGAAATGATCCCTAAACCAGCAATGGAAACTGATTACCAACAAAAAGGTCTGGTGGCTCCCCTGAAGCCACCCAATGACAGATGAGTATAATCAGTTGGAACAGTCAAGGATTGGAGAACACCTTGACAGTTCGACGCCTAAAGAAAATAAGGAAGAAATTATTTCCGGACATCATATTCTTCATGGAGACCAAAAACACCTCGCAACATTTACAATCTATCAAAAAATGGACCATCTATGATCACGTATTCCCAGCGGAACCAAATGGACGAAGTGGTGGACTGGCTATTTTATGGAAAAACCATACCAAATTTCGAGTGAAAAGAAGCTGTAATAACTTTATTGACGTGGAGTTTCTGATAGGAGACTACATGGTAGAAGCTACCTTTATCTATGGACATCCAGTTGCTTAACGTAGACCAAAAGTATGGAACAAGATACAATCATTTGGTGAAAAAAGTCCACTTCGTGGTTACTTATTGGAGGTTTTAACAAAATTTACTCCAACAAAGATAAACTAGGAGGCCCTATCAGACCAGAAAAATCATTATCTACCTTCAGATGCTTTCTTAGAAGTTGCAGACTTAGAGAACTAGACAGCTCAGGTCCACATTACTCATGGATGGAAATAAGAGGAAATCTGTGGATACAATGCATATTAGACAGAATCTATGGAAATGTAGAATGGATACAAAAGTTCTCCCAAACCAAAAAAGAATACATGCCAATTCTGGGCTCGGATCATAGGCCACTATACACAACAATCATAGCAGAGAACTCTAATTACGTTTCTGCGCTTTTTTGACAAAAGATGGATAAATAAAAGGGGATTTAAAGAATTGGTCCAAAACACATGGGCTAAAGCAATGGACAAGAAAGTAACTTCCACTATGGAAGGTCTCGCATAATGCTTGAAAAGTATCTCTCGATGGAAGAAACAAGCCAAAATAAATTCCTCTTCCAAGATTGAAGGCCTTCGAGCTAAGTTGGATAATGAAATAGCTGGAACTCATCCTAACTTTCAACTGATCTTAGAATTGAAAAAGAAACTAATTGTACACTATTTGGAAGAGGAACAATTCTGGAAACAAAAGAGCAAAGAAAATTGGCTGCGAATAGGGGATCAAAACTCCAATTTCTTCCATAATTTTGTCAACTACAAGAGAGCAAAAAACAAAATGATGGCCCTGGCTGATCAGAGTGGGGCTATGCATTTTGAAGAAGGTTCGAAAGGTTCTATTGCAGCTGATTATTTTAGAGACGTGTTCAAATTCTCACTTACGCTTGACATCAACAAAACTCTCATAGGCCTGGAACCTAAAGTAACAGAAAGCATGAACAACCAACTCATGGCCCTGGTTACAGACGCTAAAGTGCAACAAGCTGCATTTAGCATTAGAGGAGACATCGCCAAGGCCCGGATGGCATAACTGCCGCTTTTATTCAGATTTTCTAGAACATTGTCAGAGACAAAATAACAATGAAGGTCAAAGATGCTTTTGAGAAAGGATCCTTCCCAAATGAATGAAACTATACTCACATCACTCTGATTCCAAAAACTCAAAACCCAGGGATATGAAAAACTACGTACCAATAAGTTTGTACTCAGTAGTGTGCAAAATTCTTGCAAAGATCATGGTGAAAAGACTACAACCTATCTTACCAAGTGTAATCTCAAAGACTCAAGGAGCCTTCACAGCGGGAAGACTTATTTCTGATAATGTACTGCTTGCACATAAGATAATGCATCACTTAAATTCCAATGCAGACGGCCATATTAATTATATGGCGGTCAAAACAGACATGTCAAAAGCGTACGATAGACTGGAATGGAACTTTCTGGAGGCCACACTCATTAAATTGGGTTTCCGCAAAGACTATATCAAACGAGTTATGTTATGTGTTTCTACAGTGAAATACTGAGTGTTAATCAATTGATCCCCTTATGGCTTTATTTCTCCGGAGAGAGGATTAACGAAGGAGACCCGCTATATCCTTTTCTCTTTGTGCTAGGAATTAGATTCAGCAATGATGGGCCTATGATCCAACACCTACTGTATGCGGATGAAAGTCACTATATCTGTAAAGGAAACATCCAAGAAGCAAAGTCTCTCAAAAAATGCTTTGACATATATAAATATATATAGGGTCAACACATTAACTTTGAGAAGTCAGCAATTGCATGTGGAAAAAAGGTCAAACCAGAACCAAAAAAGTAGATTCAAGATCTGCTACAAATACATGGGATTGGTAAATATCTAGGCTTTCCTGAATGTTTCAAGGGCTCAAAAAAGAAGATCTTTGATTACATCTGAGAGAAACTAAAACGCAGTACTGATAATTGGTTCTCAAAAAACCTTTATCTAGGAGGCAAGGAGATAATGATCAAAGATGTGGCTATGGCCTTCCCTATATATGCCATGTCGTGCTTCAAACTATCACAAGTGCAATAAGGCACTTCTGGTGGAGCACAGTTAACGATAAGAAGAAAATATTATGGCTCTCATGGTCTACTATGTGCAAATCCAAAAAAGAAGGGGGACAAGGCTTCAAAATACTTGAAGACTTCAACTAGGCCTTATTGGCAAAACATGCATGGAGATTACTCAACAAACCAAACTTCCTTACTTCTAGAGCTTACAAATCCAAATACTACAAAGATCAGGAATTCCTATCTAACACACGACAAACTAAATCTTTCTATGCTTGGAATAGTATTAGCTACGGAAAGGAACTTTTAATGAAAGATTTGCTCAGACATATAGGGAATGGAAAGGAAACATATGTGTGGAGCACCAAATGGATCTGAAAAGATCAACCTCGGGCCCCAATAACTAAAGAAAGTACATTCCACGTGAACCTCAAAGTAGCTGACCTGATCAGCGGTGAAGAATGGAACAAACCAACAGTCTTGGACACATTTATTCAGGCTAATGCGAATATAATACTAGAAACTCCACCTTGTACCTCAGTCAGGGACTCATGGATTTGGTGTCCTAACCCCTCTGGAGATTATACAGTCAAAAGTGGCTACCGTTTGTCACAAAAATCTCTAGATAAGAAGCTAATAATAATGCTTCGACCACTGACCCAATCACGCTCCTTAAAAGGAATGTATGGAAGATTAAGGCCCCCAGGAAAATCATTTTCTTCTTATGGAGAGCACTGTTAGAAGCTCTAGCAATCCATTCCGGTCTCAAAAAAAGAAAAATTCTAAGAAATGACACATGTCCAATCTGCAGCACAGACACAGAAATTGTAAACCATTGTCTATTCATTTGTCATCCGGCAAAGCAAATGTGGGCTCTTTCATCATGCCCCCGCCTCCAATGGGATTTTCAACCAACTTCCTAACATCGAACTTTGCCTTCTTGATGAACAAAAACAACCAGGACCAAAGTGGAAATGACAGACTTAAACATTTTCCCTGGCTCCTCTCCATGATTTGGAAGACGAGGAATGAAATAGTGATTAAACCCTTCCTAATCTGCAAATAAAAGTTCAAGAATCCATAGCTGAGAGAGAACTATGGATTCATACTACTTCCATGGAAAACTACCGAACAAACAACATTCATGGTTCTTGCAACCAGTCTGAATTAGTTAGGAGTGACGTGAATCATGTTGTTAATTATCACGTAGCTTGGTCAACCAACTCCAACCTCAATGGCGCAGCATTTATCTTGAGTGATCTCAGGGAAAGAAAATTTATTCATGGCAGACACGTGATCCAAGGCTCAACAATATACATGATTACGACATTCTCTGGCCTATATTGGGTCATATCTACAATACTAGAGCTTCACTTCCATAGTGTGGAAATTGAGGTTGATAATTAATCAATCCTAAAGGCAATTCTCAGCCCAACAAATTTGGCCCAAACATAAAGCCTGGCTCCACAAAATACACCAACTCACACCTAAATTCCAGAAATGTCTTTTCAGAGGAACTCATCCACGACAGAACAAAAAAGCTAGGACAATTTCCCTAAGTATTGTCAAAGATGGAAGGTTTAATGATTACATAGCTCGAGGGCTAGCTTACAAACTTAGACTCACGCTAAACCCTCTCTTCACTTTCACATCTTTTAACCTCCCAATCTTAAGCTTCAGGATGATCAAAACCTATGCTATGCCTCTTAATTACCATGATGTTAGTTCACCTACCCTTTATCCCACTCCCCAGTATTCCTTTACCCAAATCTTCACCCGGAGAATTCTGGTCTAGAGCTTTGTCCATTAAGGTGTTAAACCGCTTCTCCCAATACATCCACTCTGAAACTTTGTCCTTTACTGCTCTTTAGACTCCTTTGTCTTACTTGCATGACAATTGCATGAGATCTTTCGTATAAGATTCCAAGTCATGATCCTAGCTACCATTAGGGCATAGAGCTGCGTCTTTGGTCTGAAATGATCACATTTTATCTCTTCGGGGGATAATGATTAAACCTCTCTCTTCAAACAATTTTTTAAAATGTTTAGTCAGGTTTTTTAACTGCCGCCAAGAAAAGAGGAATCAACTGCAGCCACGTGGCAATTGTCAGGGAGAGTCAGCTCATCTTCTCACGCCAAATCTTTGGTATCTACAAAAGTTGCGTGCAGAATTAAACTTTTAGTTCACTCCTGGTGGCATGCAAGATACGACTGTTTATATCGAGATTAGTGAATCTCTTAAGCGAGAAGTCGAAGATTTTCCCTGTAACTGAGACACTCTAGGGCTATATAAAGAGAGTAATTGAGACGAAGTCGATAGAACAAACTCCCAAAACACTCTCATAGAAATGGATAACAACCTCTGGTAAGCGCTAAACCAATTCGATCTTGGGAGAAAGAATCCTCCAGTTTTCCTTGCGACTCCAATGTACTACTCTATTCGCATTGCCAACCGCAAGAGTCTACTAATAAAAGCCCTCAACACAACTGAACAGAGTGTTCAAGATATGATAGAGGATCTCCCTAAGGATTGGTGTCTGCACAATGCGATTCGAGGGAGAATGCTAGATAAAGAACACACTCTGTTTTTCTTTGACAGAGAAGAAGACTTAGACACAATATTCAGAATGCAACTACTATTGTACAACAAATGGCTAGTAGCGGCCGAGAAATGGGAGAACAATCAAGCTCTGAAGCCTCTCGACAAGGTCCACCTATGGATCAAGATACACCACCTCCCTCTGCAGTATGCATCAGAAGAAGTAGTACACAACCTTGCATCTCTTAGAAATAGATATGAACAATCCATCAACAACTCGGTCATTTCTCATTCGGGTAAAGGTAAGTTTTGACATCTGGAGAGACTTAGGTACTATAGAGCGGTCTATTGTCAAAACAGAAAGAGATTTTAAATCTATTACAATGTGTGGGTGGCAAGGTTCTGTTTCAACTGCCAACGAATCACTCATTCCACAACTCTCTGCACTCACATCCTCACTCTGATGGATTACTTCTTCTGTTCGGTGCACCCAGTGCCACATCAAGGAGCCTCCTCTGAGAGCAGCAGATCAATTGATGACTGGTCAAACTCCCTAAAATCTATATTGTCTCAGCTTCCGCTCACTTATTCTACCGTGAATGAGGAACAAGCTTCGGCAAGGTACAACACTAGAGTAACAATTGACAACGTCCTCAACAATCTCAATGACACTTTCATGGCGGATGTAAGTCCAGAACCAATTGACATGGAACTCACTATCCCAAATGCAACTCCAGACCCTCTGCTCAACAACACACCAGCCATTTATGCACTGATCATGGAAGTCCTAGTAAGGCCAATGGTGAAAATAACGCTAAAGAGAAGGAGAATCAAACGTCAAAAGACGATGAACCTAAATCAGACTGAAGTTCAACCCTTCAAGTCTGTTATTCTCTTATGCTCTACATGTTTTAAAAACTAGTTCTGAGTAATAAGGTTGTCTTTTGTTAACTTACTTAAACTATGTTAGTTCTTCTCTGTTTGCTTCTATGCTCTTGTCTACTCTTTGGTTGTCAAGCCTCTTTTGCTTACAAGTAGAGTAGATCATCTCCCCTTATACAAGATTGAGGCTTTTTAACCTCTTGCTTTAGTCAATAAAATTCCATTACGAGAAAAAAAAGTTCCCTGCATTGAAGTCTAAAAAAGCACGTGTATAATTGAATAATCTGAGTTCCACTAAGCATAATATTTTGTCGCTTTTGTAAACAGGCTCGTGCTACTATCTTTTTTTCCTTTTCTTGTCTTCATTTCAATGCTTACTTTTTCCGTTTCGGCTCGATATTTATTTAGCACCACGACCATATTATTCTAAAGAATAATTGCACAATTATTCATATTAATCAAGCTACCATATATTAGAAAGTTTGGGTCTTGTCATATCATTGTATAATAATGGAGATGTCGTATCTCATTTGAGTTTTTGTTAACCAGTCGAATGAACATATTAGTGAATAGTAAACTGTAGAATATAATAACATAATGTAGTCCATTTTCATAGTGTCGTAGTTTCTAACTTTTTGTCGGAAAATATGCCACGTGCTTCAAGTATTTGACTTCTATGTCTCTCAAGTGTTTGCTACACGTCAAATTTGGAAAGCAAATGCGGTTTGGATATACCCAAAAGAAAAAAATAAACTACTAAACATAATAAATAAATTGATCTTTTAACCCAAAACATGTACTACTCAATAAAAAATTAAGCTTTGAACCAAACCATATACTACAAAATAAATAAATAGATTAAAGTATATGTTGTCCGACTCTTCTCACTCAGGTAAGTAACTGTCTAGCTAATAGTTCATATATACATCAAAGTTCATCAACACTTTAATCTATATCTTGTAAAATCAAATTCACTGAAAACCATGAATGTAATATGAATCGATGCATAAGTCATATATTAAGATTGTACTAAATCCTGAAAAGATTGGTATAAACTTGTTAAATCTTAGTGACAAAGTTCTTTATCAGGTTAGTCAATATAAATCAGCTGCAGAAACATGAGAATTGTTGACCAATTTATATATGGAAACATGTCTGCCTAATAGGATTAACCTACAGTTGAAATACTTTGATTTTATGATGAATGATTCAAAAAGCATTAGTGAAAATCTAGATGATATGTTCAAGATTATTGCAGAACATAGGACTCTTGATATCATCGTACCAGAAGAGACACAAGCAATCATCACATTGAGGTCTCTTCCTCCCAAGTATGAAAATCTTAAACATACTCTGAAGTATGAGAATAAACATCTATCGGTTCAAGATGTTGTATCTTCTGTTAAGACCCTTGAAAATGAAATGGCAGAAGAAAATACTGCTAAATGAGGTTCATTTACAGTTTGTATATTACATGGAGAGGAAGATCATAAACCAAAAACTCAGGCAAAAATAACAGAGGTCGTAGCAAATCAAAATCAAAGAGCAGAGTTACTTATTGATTTTACAAGAAAGAAGGTCACATTAAAAGGTCTGTTATGCAAAAAAGAAAAAGTCTGAGAATAAGAGTAAAGGTGAAGTTGGGTTAACTACAGTGAAGTTGGTTAATTCTGAAGCTTTGAGTGTTAATGATCAGATGGTTAAAAATATATGGGTTCTAGATTCAGGTTGATTACCACACATGACTTCTAGAAGAGATTGGTTCAGTACTTTCAAAAGAACAAATCAATCACTATTTTACTAGGAGATGATCATTCATTAGTATCACAAGGTCAAGGATCTATCAGGATAAACACTCATGGAAGCACAATTAGAGTAAAGAACAATGTCAAGTATGTTCCAAATCTCAGGAGAAATCTAATATCAACAGTAACATGTGATAAGCTTGGCTATAATTAAGAAGTTGGTAATGGCAAAGTGAGATATTTCAAGAATGACAATACGGCTTTGAAATGTGAATTGAGGAAGGGAATATATGTACTTGATGGAGAAATAAAAACTGGTGAAGCCTGCAATATCGGTGAATCAATGGATATTACTAAGCTTTGGCAAGGTATGCTTTGTCACATGAGTCTTAACAATATGAAGACCCTCTTAATGAAGAAAGATGTCAAAGGTCTTAGTTTTATTTGAGCATTATGTAATGTGTAAATCAAATAAGCTCAGTTTTGATATTGGAAAGTATATTACAGAAAACGCTTTAGATTATATTCATTCTGACTTGTGGGGATCTTCATCAGTTACTCCATCACAGTCAAGTAATCAGTACTTCTTGTCAATCATTGATGATAAAACAAGAAAGGTATGGGTAATGTTTCTTAAATGAAAGGATGAAACTTTTGATAAGTTATGTGAATGAAAATAACTTGTAGAAAATCAGATTAACAGAAATGTGAAAGTTCTAAGGACTGACAATGGCTTAGAGTTTTGTAACAAGATATTTGATGATTTTTTCAAAAAGAACGGCATAGAGAGGCATCGTACATGTACCTATACACCACAACAAAATGGTGTATCAGAGAGGATGAACAGAACTTTAATAGAGAAATTTAGATGCTTACTTAATGAGTCAAGATTGGATGAAATATTTTGTACAGGAGCTACAATTATCTCAACTACACTGCAATAGATCACAACATACCAGAGGAGTTATGGTTAAAAAGGAAACCTAGATATAAGCATCTTAGAAGATTTGGCTGTGTGGCTTATGTTTACCAAAACTAGGGAATCCTTAAGCCACACACTAAAAGAAATATTCATTGGTTATCCTCATGAAACAAAAGGATATATAATTTGGTTGCTTGATGAACAAAAGTGTGTTGTTAGTAGAAATAAGGTATTTCAAGAGAGTGTTGTGTTTAAGGATTTATTAGTGGCATCGGCTTAGAATCAGTCTCACTTAGAAGACAGTAATGGTTTAGAAATATTTGCAGATTTGATAAAAGAAAAGGATTAGTGCTCAAAGAATTAGTATGAAGGTGAAGCTATTGAGAATATATCAGATGGTTCAGAGTCGAAACCAGATGTATCAACACCTATTAAAAGTACATGTTCTGTGGATTATAATCATATTAAGAACTGTCTCAAGAAAGTCAATATAGATGAGAAGAATACTTCACGACAATCAATTAACTTAAGTGATTATCAATTGGCCACATATAGATTTAGAAGAGTAGCAAAGTTACCTCAAAAACTTTCAGATTTTACAAAATTGTTTTTGCACTTATAGCTGCAGAAGAGATTGACTTTGAGGAGCCAACATTTTATCATGAAGCAAGGACATATAAAGATTTAGAAAAATGGAATGGTGGAATGACATATGAGATGAAATCCTTGTGGAAAAATATGACTTGGAATGTGGTTGATAGACCCAAAGATGCCAAGGCAATTAGTTGTAGATGGCTATATAAGAAGAAACTCGAGATTAAAGGAGTTGAAGGTGAAATGTAAAAGCGAGATTGGTTGCAAAAGGTTTTAGTCGGAAAAAGGGGATAGACTATGAAGAAGTCTTTGCACTAATTGTTAAGCATGTATCTATCAGGATTCTTATGTCTACAATGGTTAATGATGATTTGGAGCTTGGGCACATGGAAGTTAAAGCTGCATTCTTACATGGTGAACTTTATCAAGAGTTAAACATGGAACAACCTAAAGGATTTAAAGAGAATCCAGGTAGAGATCAAGTCTATTTACTGATAGTCTCTTTATGGCTTGTAACAAGCTCCAAAACTCAAGCGATTAATGATTTCATGTTGAGTCAAAGTTTCACTAGAAGCAATAGAGATTCGTGTGTGTATGTTAAAGAGGTTAAAACATATGAGTTTGTCTATCTACTGTTATATGTAGATGACATTCTAATTGCTGCAAAGGATAAAGATAAAGTCTCATAGATAAAGAGTATTTTGAGTAGTGAATTTTATGTGAAAGATATGGGTTCTACTCAACGAATACTTGGTATAGATATACAAAGGGATCGCTTTGAAGGGATATTGAAGTTATCTTAGTCTGATTACGTAAATAAGGTAATTCAAAAGTTCATAATGGATGATTCAAAGATTATTAATACTCATATTGGTGCACATTTTAAGTTATCAAAGGTTAAAGATGATAGTGAATACATTGATACAGAGGTTACACCTTATGCAAGTGCAGTAAGAAGTGTTATGTACTCAATGATTGCAACAAGACCAGATGTGGCTTATGCATTCAGATTGCTTAGCAAAAATATGATCAAGCATGGTGAGATTCATTAGGAAGCAATGAAGTGGTTATTGAGGTACTTGAAAGGATCAAGAAGGATTTGAGTTTAGTCATCACAAAAAGTAAAGAGTTTGATGTTCATGGGTTTTGTGACTCAGACTATGTTGGACACTTGATAGAGAAAGTCAACTAGCGGCTACGTATTCATAGTAGGAGGTAATACTGTAAATTGAAGTCAAGCCTGCAACATACTATTACTTTATCCACAATTGAGGTAGAATACATAGCATTAACAGAGGCCATAAAGGAAGCAATTTGGATGAAAAGTTTATCATCACACATGGGTATTAAAGCTGATAAAGCAACTGTGTGGTGTGATTCATGTCTGCAATTTTTTTGTCAAAGAACAACACCTTTCATAAGAAAGCAAAGCATATGGCTGTTAAGTACAATTTCATCAGAAAGATCATTGAGGATGGACAAGTTGACGTTCAGAAGATCACACTTCTAGAAACCCTGTAAACATGCTTACTATAGGCATTCTTGCGCATAAGTTTGAAGAGGCTTTTTCTAAAGCTTCTCAGGTGAAGCTGCTTTGTAGCTATTGTCAGAGGTTAAATCCAAAATTGCAGTTTACTTTGATAAGGAGTCAATATGAATCAAGGTGGAGTGTTGATTAAGCTGTTATGTGTGATTCAATTGTCTTTGATTTAGGCATCAAACTTCAGGGATTTGGATTTGATTATCTCAACTAGTTAGTGATGAGTGTACCATGAATTGAAGAAGGAAATTGGAAGTTGGTTTAGCTGCAGGAGAATTGATTTATGGTTTAACACTTGGTTTAGTGTATATATATTGCTTCTTCTTCATTTTGCTATGTTGTTGTTACCGATCAAAATAAAATTTTGACCATTCAATTCTCTCACCATTGTTGTATCTCTAAAGCTCCGATTGTAAGCTAAAGATTCCTTATTCTAGTGGATTGTTGGATTGAATCTGGCCCTAGACGTAGGTTTGATCTCATCGTTCAACCGGACTGGTTTAAAAACTCTCTCGTGTTCTGTACTTCAATTTCTTCCAAGGTTTACATTCAAATTGATTCTTACACTGACTGATATCAAATTTAATTACATCGCAACACTCATAAATAGATGGAAATTTAATACTTTCTGTCAGTTTTGTTTGTTAATTATCACTCTCATGTAATATTATGCCCTTAAAAGTTTTGATGTTGAAAGAATATGTTTATACAGTATATGGTAGCTTTCAAGTAGTTTTATAATGTAGCTCTAAAAGCATTTCCAACAAATATTTCAAACCTTTAAATATAAAGTACTAGATATAGACCCGTGCAATGTACGGGTTTGTTTTTTTTATTAAATTGCTTAATTTATCTAACTTAATAATAAGATCTCACACGTGGTAATCTCTTTAGTTATTAATTTTTGAAATCCAACTTAATATAATAAATTAGAATAAGAATCTCGGTGATTACTAACTTTTGAAACCCAACTGTGTATAATATGATATTCCACACTTTTGGGTGGTTGAATTCGACACGTGGAAGAATCCATTTAGTACTAATTTATGAAATTATATTTTATTTAATATGATAAAATTTTAAGCTAATAATAGTAAAATAAAATAATAACACATAAAATTTAAATTTAATATTTTGTTTGTTTGTTTACCTTGATTGCTCTGAATATAAACGAAAACAAATAAATTAAATTAGAGAAAGCTTGAAAAGTTGGAAGGTATTGAAATATCGTTTATGTGTTTATGTAAATATAACAATTAATATTCACAATTCTATTTTAGATTAGGCTTATGTATACAAAAATTCTTTAATTTAGGATTATGTATACAAATAAATATTTGGGAGTATTTAGATAACCATCTTTTTTTAGGTTTATGATCAGAGATATATATTATATCTGATGAGGATTTTTTTAATAATATATATTATTCAAAATATAATATGTAAATATATATGTAGTTTCCATTTTATATTAATAACTTTTAATATAATAATTTTTTTCTATAATAAGATTACCAATAAAAATTACTTTTTGTTAGAATTAATTTTTTTAACAATTATTAGATTAGGATTTCTGTATAGATAAATATGATTCAAAATATAATATATATATATATATA
>OVBA01000472.1:0-65941 GCA_900406435.1 Lepidium aucheri | reverse complement strand
AATATTATTAAGAAACTCCATCTCTAGAAACTATGGATAATCATGCTCTTAAGAACAAAAAAGTGAGAGAGAGTAAAAAGATGAGAGAGAGTAAAAAAGAGGAGAAAGAGTTAAAAGATGAGAGAGAGTAAAAAGGAGAGAGGGTAAAAGAGGAGAGAGAGAGTAAAAAAGAGGAGAAAGAGTGAAAAGATGAGACAGAATAAAAAAAATGAGAAAAACTAAAAAGATGAGAGAGACTAAAAAGATAAGAGAAAGTAAAAAGATGAGACAAAGTAAAAAAAAGGAGAAAGAGTCACAAGATGAGAAAGAGTAAAAAAGAGGAGAGAGAGTGAAAAAAAGGAGAGAGAGTAAAAAAATGAGAGAGACTAAAAAGATGAGAGAGACTAAAAAGATGAGAGAGACTAAAAAGATGAGAGAGACTAAAAAGAGGAGAGAGAGAGTAAAAAGATGAGACAGAGTAAAAAAAAGAGAAAGGGTAAAAAGAGGTGAGAGAGTAAAAAAGAGGTGAGAGAGTGAAAAAATAAGAGAAAGTAAAAAAGAGAGGAGTGAGTAAAAAAAGAGGGTAAAAAGAGGAAAGAGAGTAAAAAAAGGAGAGAGAGTAAAAAGATGAGAGAGAGTGAAAAGATGAGAGAGAGTAAAAAAGAGGAGAGAGAGTAAAAAGATGAGAGAGAGTAAAAAGATCAGAGAAAATAAATGTTTTAATAATAAAATAATCTAAGAGACTCATTAAGAGAGTCTCTTAAATAAGGGCATCTACATTAGTGAATCCCACTAGGGGGTTCACCAAAATATTAAAAAAAAAATTAAAAACTTAAAACAATTAATTTTTTTATTAAAAAAAGACCAATCGTGGGCCGCCACGTGTCGTGGGGCCCACGACACAGTTGAATAACCAGGTTCTTCGCAGAGAGACTGCAAGGTGCGGTTCATAACTTATATCAATATTTTATTTTTATTTTTTTTGGAATTTGTGTATGATACCTCCATTGAACCTTCAATGGGGTGGTTTAAGAAACTTTAATAGGGATTCTTAAAATTTTTAATAATAAAATAATCTAAGAAACTCTTAAGAACCTCTTGATAATGGTAGTCTTAGAGAATAAAAACGTTCGGTATGCACTATGCGAAAATCATGAAGATAACACTCTTGTAAACAATATGCTTTTTTGTAGGACTAAAAAATTAATATAATTTATATGTTAGAGAAAAAATTAATGTTGATTGCTACAAGTTTGCCAGTAGTTATATATCATACAAAATTGGCCATATTGTACATTGATAAATTATAGAATTTTTGGTTTGTGGAACTAATGTCTGTGGACAAGTAAGAGTATGTTTAATGGTGAGATGATCAGAGTATCACATAATTAAAAATAAATGAAAAAAATTATTTAATTGAACACTTTATGCTTGATCCGTCTCCACAGACTGAGACAAATGAAACGTCTCAAAGAGTCACGTGGTGAGATCATGTGCTTCCATGTTGAATGATTTTTTTCAAAAAAGAAAATCGATTTTTTTTTTCCAGATAACGTTTTGGAAAGTTTATAAAATCTTATAAAAACTTATAAAAAAGCTTATAAGTTTATAACTTATAAAAGTTTATAACTTCTAAAAAGTTTATAAAAGCATATACAGCTTATAACTTATAAAAAGTTTATAAAAGCTTATAAAAAAGTTATAAAATCTTTCGATTTTATTTTCGATTTCGTTGGCTTAAATCTTTTGAGTCTCACTATTAAACTCATACAAATTTGTTAAAACAAGTTGAGTCTCAAATAATAAATTAATATTAAATTTATTATTAAACAATTAATTAGAGACTTTTTGGTGTATCACCATTAAGCATGCTCTAAGTACTGTAACTAGACATTAATGTTTTCTTCAAAATGATTTCCTATGAATATAAAATTCCAAATAAAGTTTTTAACATATGCAAAACGCATTCAAATGCAGTTTGTTCAACCGATTATATATGTCATGTTCCAAAGTTATTTAAATTCAGAAATTAAGTCCACTAAGAAGAATAATTCATTTACATTGTATATGTTCTGTCAGTTTTGGATAGTATACGAAACTATGTGCTAAAAATCATTAGATTTTGGCAAGGTGCTACCATATAAACCTTTGAAATTTAAAATCTCAAATAACATATGAACATAATCAATACGGTGCCAAGAATTATAGGGGCCTAAAACAATAAAAATAATATTTATAATATAAATCTTTTATAACATAAATATAATATAATTTAATAACATATATAAATAAAACAAACTAATTTGTTTTAACTACAATCTAATATTTTTATTTTGGTTTACATAAACTCTTTCCACAAATTTTTCACAATATTGGTTTGTTTTCTTTTAATATGTATGTTGACTAAGTCAATTTTTGTGATATAGTTGATTGCAAACAAGATTTAATCAAATTTACATTTGAAAAACTTTTTTTAGTAGAGATAGTTGGAATTAAATTCAATCTAATTTCTGAAATAATTTAGTCTTTATTAAAAAAAATCTGATTATTAAAAAAACTATTTACAATGATCAAAAATTAAAAGTTTCTATAATATAAACTAAAAAAACCGTTATAATATTTGATTTAAAAAAAATTAAGCCCCAAAAAGTAGATTTATTTAAGGGGATCCAAAACTGATACTTCTTTTTTACACATAAGCACACCCCTGAACATAATGCAAATAATCAATCATATATTTGATTCTATTTTTGAGATTTTAGTAATAATGACATGGATTCTTCTTTATTAAATCGGAATCATAATTTTCTCATTGTCCATAAAATTTTTCATTAAGGTTTAATTATAAAATACCAAACATCACTTACTAATAACTTTGAAATTTTCTAGTACAAGTGTTAATCTTGACATATTAAAAAAAAAGTTATTTCCTAGAACCTCTAAAACTTTTGCATTTCAAAGGCATTTGATCGATTCAAAGCCATTTTGCATTATTATTATTGGACTAAAATGATATTTTTACAAAGTAAATTAAGAGAATAACATGTTTTCAAAAACTAATCAAGTAGTTAACATATAATTTTTAAAATTAGGTGAATAACATTGGGCCACATGAGATAAATTAATATTACAATAATCTTAGCTAAATTTTTTTTTCTTAACTGCAATATCCTACAAAGGTCAGCCCATTAGCCAAATTCCTACATAAATCTTATAAGCGATGGGACTCAGTCTTTAGTTATACATGTGCGTCTGTCTTTAGTGAACTTATTACCAATCACTGTATTAAAACCCACTTACACCTTAGCTAAAATTTTCCTTTACCAATTATGACTCACATATTAAAATTTACTCTTTAATTATTATTATATCTACATGGATTAGTTCTTCGGACATATACCAAATCTTAAACAATTAAGGAACTTTCCTTGGATCTTTCGGCACATTTGGAAATTAAGGAATGATAAGGTATTCCCAAATTTGGACAAAGATCTAAGAGACACCCTTAAGGAGGCAGAATTGGAAGCAAATGAATGGTTTTTAGCTCATGATCAAAGTGAGTCAATGAAGGTTCCTCAGGAGGTTGCTACTACCCCCAATCTTCACTGGGAGGCAGTGACCACGCCCTTGATAGGCAACCTGAGTTTTACAGGATATCGTTTTTTTGTGGACGGATCCTGGTAAAACTTAGAATACTATTCAGGTTTAGGTTGGTATTGTTTCACTGATGCAAGAGGAGGAGTTTGTCTAGGCACCCGAGGTGTTGATCGCAATCTTTCACCTCTTCACTCAGAGATAGAGGTTCTCCTTTGGGCCATGTAATACATGTTATTGATATAGATTTCTGAAGTTGATTACGCCACATATTGCTCAGAGATTTTTAAGATGGTGTCAGCTCCCCAAGATTAGCCAGCTTTTTCCCACTATCTGGAAGAGTATGACCGACTCAGAAATTTTTTCACTAGTTTCTCCCTTCATTGGATTCGTAGAGTCCTAAACAATAAAGCAAATTTCTAACTCGTAGTGTTAGAAATCTTTCAAAACATTGTTCCTATGTAAACTCTATTTCTATTTCTTGGCTTTCAAAATTAATATAAAGTTAATTTGCTGAAAAAATATTTTATATCTTTTTAATTATTATACGATGTGTCTTTTATTAAATATTATAATATGAGCTGGCAAACACTAGATATTATTCAGGGAATAAGTTAACTGATAACTAAATAAGTATCAAATAAATTAATAGTTATAGGGTAAGTATTTATACCGAATAAGGAAATACTTAAAAGTTAAAAGCTATAATACATATATTACTCTTTACGTTGAAGATTAAAACCAGTTTTCATTATCAAATTTAGTAATAGTTAAGTGACAACATTTCTAACACATATAACAACTCATGTTCTTGAGATAATACAAAACTCAAAAATAATGATGGTGATTATCTTGGGATTGAAATGAGTTGTTATAAGCTAACTGATAACTTAATAATTATGAGATAAAATAATAGTTATTAAATATAGTAAAAGTTAAATGATAAATAACTCTAATAATGATGGTAACTATCTTGGAAGTTTGAATTAGTAGTTAAGACATAAATTAATAGATAATTATTGAATAAAAAATTAAGTTATCACTTAAATATATTATATTACCAGATTAAAAAATATTTAGAGGTCAATAAGTCTGATATAATTTTTTTAATAAGGTATAAAAAATACAAACCTTTAAATAAGGTTCCAACATGTTTCTTCATCGAATCAATAAGGTTGGTTGCATATAAAACTGATACAGTAATGATGGTGACTGAAGCTACGCAAGGGTGCATTCAAAAGGTTGGCATACCTTCACAAATGTTACTCGAGGCTAACAATAATCCGGTCATTATTGTGAATGAGAGTTTTATAGGTTATGGAAGTTTTATAGGTTATGGAAGTCTTGATTAACACACATTGTATGTTAACACTTATTTTATCTCCTAACTAATATATTATCCGCTAACAAATATATGATATGTTAACACATATTTTATCTACTAACTCAACAACCTTTTTGAACCATTTTATGAGTTTCGCGTGAAGATACATCGCGAAGGTTAAGCACAACAAAAATCTACAACTTGTTTTTGACTCAAGGAGTCGGATTCCGTTCGAATTTACTCTAGATCTCCTAGTTAACTTCGACAAAGAATAAAGAAGAAAAGCTAATGAGAATTGAACATATGAAACTAAAATGACTAATCTTTATCAACCAATACCCCCATTAAAAAAGAGAAATATATGATATGTTAACATTTATTTTATCTGATAACTAATATATTATCTGCTAACAATACATATGATCCGTTAACATAAATTTTATATGTTAATTCAACAACTTTTGTAAACCATCTTCTGTTTTTAGTGTGAAGGTACAGTCGCGAGGGTCAAGCACAAAAGAAATCCAAAATCTTTTTTTGACTGAGTGAGTCAGATTCTGTTTGGATCTACTCTGAATCTTCTAATTAACTTTGACAAATAAAAAAGAATAAGAGTTAGTGAATCATGAACATATGAAACTAAAACAACTAATATTTATCATTTACCGCCCGCTTAAGAAAATAAATTCCTGGGAAAAAATTTAATTTTTAAGCTATGAATATTAGATTTTGGATACACAAGATCAAAAAAATTAGTAAGTATAGTAGAACCTCTATAAATTAATACTTGATAAATTAATAACCTCTATAAAATAATAAAATTCTCTGGTCCCAAGTCGGACTAGTGTAAAATTTGATCAAATTTAATAAATTAATAAGATTATAATTATTTGGAAATCTCTGTGTAAAAATATAGTCCTAACAACATCATAAATTAATAATCATCTAAATTTACATACTAAATTAACAACATGCTATGATGTTATAGTATAGCATGTTATAAAAAATAACGAAATTCTTTTAAGTTTTCAAAATTTTAATAGGTACTATTTTTATTTTTGTTATAATAGTAGTATTATATGCCGAGTTACTTTCAGTTTGGTGGTTAGGGATGATCCAGCTAATGACTCAGAGCACTAGGGTTCGATTCCTCTCCACTACACTAGTAAAATAAAAAGGGATTTTAGGGTGTGGGTTAGGCTATGGATCGGGCCTTGTCGACCCAGTTGTTGACCAAAAAAAAAATTTATGTCAAATTACAAAATTTATAACTTTCAAAAGATCAATCTACAAACAATCCCAATTTATTCTTTTAAAAAATATTTAAAACATTTAAAAATATTATAAATTAATAATATTAACTTATGGGTAAATTTATAATTTTTTCGAAGTTCCAATATTATTATTTTATAGAAGTTTTATTGTATGTTTGTAAGAATAG
Organism: Lepidium aucheri; assembly: GCA_900406435.1. Taxonomy (NCBI): domain Eukaryota; kingdom Viridiplantae; phylum Streptophyta; class Magnoliopsida; order Brassicales; family Brassicaceae; genus Lepidium; species Lepidium aucheri. Next base: position 59,603 of record OVBA01000472.1, on the reverse strand, counting down.
TACTACCATACCACCGATTTATTTCCTTCCTCCTCCATCACCGATTAATTTCCTTCCTCTTCCACCACCGCTATTAATGGGAGATGTTGCATCCATTTATACTTTTTTAAGATCCATCATCGCCGTTAATGACAAACCTCAAGTAATAAAACAAGGTTGATGAATCCAATCTTCTCATTCTCACTAAAACAATAGAGAAGGCAAGGATCATCATGAAATTCTAATGTTAATAAAGTGAACCGAGAGGCTAGGATAAAAAGTATGATAATAGCTTTCCTCTAAAACTAAATAACATAAAATTTTATGTTAACTATTATAATTTCTCATTTTTATATATTTCTAATTTGTACTTTTAAACTAATTCTCTTTTAGTTGACAATATCTTCACCGCATAAACTGTTTTGAGATTTTAAAGATGGTGAATTTTCCTTAAAATTGACTAATTTTTCCTTAATACTTAAAAAAATATAACCGACTCAGCAGTACAAGGTAAATTGGTTAGTTTGATATATTCATAGTTTGTCTAGAACATGCATATTTATAAATAATATGTTTTTCCTAGGATTGAAAGAATAATACTATAGTTTATATGTTGAAAAAAAAATATAATGTTGATTGCTACAAGTTTGTAGCTAAATTATACAAAATTGGCCATATTTATGAATTGATAACTTATAGAATATTGTGTTCAGAAAAAAAAACATAGAATATTTAGTTTGTTGAACCAATGTCAGTGGACAAGTAATTACTATATACATGACATTAATGTTTTCTTTAAAATGATTTCCTATGAATATAAAATTCCAAATAAAAGGTTTTAACGTATGCAAAACGCATTCAAATGCAGTTTGTTCAACCGACTATATTTGTCTTGTTCCAAAGTTATTTAAATTCAGAATCTAAGTCCAGCTTAAGAATAATGATCCATTTCGATTGTTTATGTTCTGTCATTTTTGGATAGTATACGAAACTATGCGCTAAAAATCATTAAATTTGGCAAGGTGCTACTCTATCAACATTTTAAATTTCAAATCTCAAATAACACATGGACACAATGCAAATAATCAATCATGTATTTAGTTCCATTTTTGAAATTTTAATAATAATGACATGAATTCTTCTTTTTTAATCTAAATCATAATTTTATCATAGTCCATGATATTTTTAATTAAGGTTCGATTATAAAATACCAAACACTACTTACTAATAACTTTGAAATTTTCTAGTACAAGTGTTAATCCTGATATAAAAAATTCATTTCCTAAAACCCCAAAAACTCTTGCATTTCAAAAGCATTTGATCGATTTAAAGCCACTTTGCATTATTATAAATTTGGACTAAAATGATATATTTATATACTTCTACTATGTACTGTAAATCAATTCTTTTTTAGTTTGACAATGTGTTAACTATATTTTTGTTCTTGTCAATTTTTAATAGCTTTGATCATTTTGTTGTCTAAAATGTTAATAGTCCCTCCCAATGATAATGTTAATTTGTGTAACTTGTTTATTTGTTAAATCGAATTTATCCATTGAGTCACGGTTGTTCGAACTCTTCAACACTTTTGTGTCGGTGGTCTTACCCAAACGACCAACCGTACTCTTTATTTTATATTATAATTTTCCAAGGTGTATAATAATTACAATTATCATAATTAAGATAAATATAACTAATTAAGGGAATATATATATATATATATGTGGAAATTAATTAAACCCTCACAGTAACCAAAACCCAATCCGTTTTTTCTTAGTTCTAATTTTCTGAAAAATATATATATTTTAATAATCTCAAATCCGCAATTCACTTCACTACTCTCTTCGTTTTTTTAATTTGAATCAAGCCATCTTTTGGGTAAGGTGTTAAGAACAAAAACCTCGATTCGATTTCAGAAGCTAAATTCGGAGGTGAAAATTTCTTCATTTTCCGTGATTTTGGGGGATTTGTTAGCTCTTGTTCTCAATTTGGTGAATTTGGGATTTTGTTAAGCTGAGGAAGCTAATGATGGGTTTACCCACCGATGGAGAGGGTGAGCTTTTTCTCTATTCTCGTTGTTATGGCCTAAAACCTTAGGTTGCTTTGTGATGGGTAAAACCGAGGATGATGTTAATCTCCACGCCGGCGGAGAATCTTCCGGCGATTCGACGGAGAGGAATACTCGGTGTGACTGTTGCAAATGGATCTCAAGCTTCGTAGGGTTCAAATGTTTATTTGTGCTGCTTCTCTCTGTGTCTTTATTTCTTTCGGCTTTCTTTTTGCTGCTTCCGTTTGCTGTGGATCGTGAAAATTCGAATCTCGACCCTAGATTTAGAGGTAATCTTCCTCATTCTATGTGTCCTCTGTATCCTGTTTTTGCTGATTACTAAGTACAAACCTATTTTTGGCAATAAAATTTGTGCTAAAATGTCAGGGTAGATTCAAACTTGCATCCTCTTTGAAGCTTTGTGATAAGAAAATTAGGTTAATGTAGATAAATAAATCTACTCAATGGATTGTCTCATCAGTTATTAGCAACCTATCTTAAGAGCTTCTTAGATATAAATTTATTAATACGACTCCAAAGTTGTATTGTTGATGATTATTTTCATAGATTATAGTTACTTGTTTAAGCTATTTGAGATTCTGGTGCAAAGTTCGACTGATGCATTGTAAGTCGAGTTTGTTGGTTATTAAGTGATGCGTGTTCATATCTAAGTGTTCTTTCATCAACTGTTCTAAGTTTAGTGATTCTGTCTTCTTATAATATATAACTTGGACAAATGAGATGATCAAGTTTTAGGCTTCCATCTTTGGGTCGTATTTATTCATTGTTTCTCACATTTAACACGTTTATGCTTTCATTATTGATGCAGGTCATGAAATAGTGGCCAGTTTTAGCATCAATAGGCCGGCTTCTTTTCTTAGTGAAAACATCGTGCAGCTTAGGGAAGACATCTTTCAAGAGATGAGCTACATTTCCATCAATGTACGATGTTTCTTCCTTTTCTTAACCTTTTATTATTATTCTTGATTCCGCTTATCATCTCGTTTCTCTTCTGATCCATCTTGGTTCAAATGAAACAACAGGTAACTATCCTGGCTTTAGACCCGTCAGACGGATTGAACATAACAAAGGTTGTGTTCGGAATTGACCATGATACAGATTACCGAGAAATATTACCTTTTTCCTTGAGTTCTATCAAAGAGATGTTCGAATCAGTGCTCATAAGTCAATCCACTCTCCAGCTTACCAAATCCTTGTTTGGAGAAACCTTCCTTTTTCAAGTGCTAAAGTTTCCAGGAGGAATCACAGTGATTCCACCGCAAAGTGCTTTCCCTCTGCAGAAATTTAAGATTGTTTTCAACTTTACCCTAAACTACTCTGTTCATCAGATACAGATAAACTTCGATACTCTTGCCAGTCAGCTAAAGAATGGCCTGAATCTTGCACCATACGAGGTTTTTTTTTACCAGAATAAATCCTGTTCTAAAGCATTCGATTATGTTGGAAGTTATGCATACATTAGCAAGTCTTAGTACGTTGAGTTAATTTGTTCCTAACATGGATTTTTGTGGGTATGCAGAATTTGTATGTAAGCTTATCAAACTCAGAGGGGTCTTCGGTGTCTCCCCCTACAACTGTTCACTCATCAGTTTTGCTAAGAGTCGGGACTTCAAATTCAAGCCCAAGGTTGAAACAACTGACTGACACCATCACAGGTTCACGCTCGAGAAATCTCGGCCTGAATAATACCATATTTGGTAAGGTTAAGCAAGTTCGTCTATCATCTTTCTTGCCAAACAGCAGTGATAGTAGCACTAAATCTCCATCACCTTCACCTAGTCCCTATTCTAAACACCACCACCATCACCACCACCACCATCACCATCACCACCATCACAACCACCACCACCATCACCATCACCACCACCATCTTAGCCCGAATATAGCTCCTGAGGTTCCACCTGTGGCCTCTCCTGCTCCTCAGAGAAGCCACTGGAAGGCTCCATCTGCACCTCCACCCTGCAATTTAGGGAATAGAAGAGGAAAAAAGGTACATTTCAAGGAGAAACACGTGCATATTTCATCCACACCTGCGCCTGCTCCTTCTGCTCGGCCACCACATCATCAGCTGCACCCACGGGGTCCGATTCCTGCAGCCAGGCCTCATATAGTTCCTATCTCTGCCCCTCTACCACATGTGGTGTTTGCCCATGCAGCTCAACCACCCAAAACCGTAGCAAGTGAACCACATGCAAACGAAGTTGGGCAACCTCAACCGCTGTCCTGTTGTAAGTTTTTACTTAAAACTTTGTCCACTTCAGCTAAGATATACCAAATCATAAGACTCCCCATGCTAATCAAAAGCTTCTCTCTGCGTTTGGCAGCTGCAAATGCAGGTTTACCGGCGATGTCATGGATTGTCCTACCCATTCTCATGCTGATAGTGGCCGGGCTTCATGAATAACGACATTAACATGTCTAGTAAACTGTATCAACTGAGTACTCAAAATGAAGTGTATAAAAGTGAATTTTTTTCATATGGAGACTAGATTCAGAACTGGAAGAGTTGTTATAGAATGATGCTGCACAAAAGAGCTCTAAGAGCTTCTTTGTATATTATATCTTCTAAAAGAGAAATAAAGCAAGGATTTCACTTTATGCTTATCTTAGAATAAATATCCCAAACTTTAAACATTGAATGTTACAGCAGAGGAGAAAGTCAATAAGGTCTGTATATATAAACAAGTCAATGTTCGTCTAATTAGGGTCGGTCAAGATGGGATCAGGTGGCCACGAGATGGAGACCTGACCGAGGAAGAGCGCATGAATAGGTAACGTACTTGACACTGTCGAGAAGCACCACCACTAAAATCCGTGAAAGTGATTTCGGGTTTGGGGGCACAACTCTGTCTGTTTCAGAGTCAACGATATCTCTTGCATCAAGTAACACTGAGACAACCATTGAGGATGATGAAGTAGGTTTGTTGCTAGTGTTTCCATGAAAGCTCTTGTTTTGGGCGTCTTTGTTCGGTTGTACAAATGAAGCCGGAAGCCTCTCGAGGATTCTTCTATTCTTCATTCTTTTGCCGTAGGTGGTGACATTCTGGAAATGCTCCGCTGAGATGTTGGAAACTGATGATGGGACTATAGCACCAGGAGCAATATCAAACTGGAAAACCTCGGTACACATGCTGTAGTCCATTAGTGTCCCTACAAGCAAATTCACTAATTCAGTAAAAAGTTTAATATCCAGATCATTCCATCTTAGTACAACTGCACAGAGCACAAGATTTACCTGAGCCACCTTCATGAAACCATTGTTGAAGTTGTTTCCCTTCAGAAGAGAGAGCCGTTGAGTGTGGAAGCATCGCTGCATTTCCTTTGACCTCCGGGACAGCTAATGCAGAAGACAGTGCACCGGGAGCTGTCGAATCGGGTTTATTGCTTTTTACTGTTTCAGAGATATTCTTCTTGAAAGCTATTGCTTTCTCGCTTGCCAAAACAGATTGAATAATTAAGTTCCCATCAATCTTCACAAGCCTATCGTTTCTTGGGACATAGAGAGAAGCAAAGAGAGGCTCACAGGCATTGCTCAATGAATTTGGTTGTCCTTCTACTTTCGGATGAGCATTATAATCTACTCCGCCACAACTATCTCTCTCACCATGAATCCTCCTACTAGGATGAGTATTTCCTTCTGAATTTCCACTTGTTCTCCTAAGATCAGAGCCATCACCGACCATTAAAACCTTCGCTTTATGTTCATCATAATACCGTTGACCCTCATACTTAGACACACCGCCAAAGCTACCACTGTTTCCTCCATACTTAACATTCATAAACTGAACCAACGTACCAAACAAGAAGAAAAAGAAGAGAACTCCAATTAAACTAACACTAGCAACCTTCTTAAGCTTGCTTTTGTCCTCATTTTTCTTACTCTCTGCTTTCTTCGGCCTGCAACCCGAGACAGGCTTAGGATTCAACTTGGGAATGGGAACCACCGGAGTCTGTGATCCATATCCCCTGAAAGCATATGGCGGATACGGCATCCATTGATACGGTAAAGGCGGTGCAGCCATATAAGGATTCATAGAAGGAGCACCAGAAGCAGCAGCCATCTGCTGCCTTAAAGCTGCGTTCTCAGCCATAACATATGAAATCTTACCATTCAATTCAGCAATGGTGGCGTTCATACTCTTCACTTTTCCTTCGAGGTCCTCAATATGTTGCTTCTTCCTCAACCTCGAAAGCTGAGCGCTTTCACGGTTCCTAATTTGCCTCATCACTCTCTTCTTATCATCATCCTCTTCGTTCATTGTAGCTGTTGATTTATTATCATCAGATTTTTGGTACTTACAGCTCCTGTATTCGCCTCCGGTGTCTTTCTTCTCCTTCTTCCTCTTACAAACAGAGGATTTCTGGTGATTGCTAGTCGGATCAGGGGAGGATAATCCATCAACGGTATCGCAAGCGCCGGAGACAAAAGTCTTAGACCCCTGAGATGAAACTTCAGAATGAACAGAATCAGACCGTCCTTCTGAACTTCTATCGCCATTTCTGGTTTCCGAAGAGTCCAAATTAGGACGATTCCCGATCTCCTCTGGGACCACCACCGCGGGCTCCGCGTCTAAGGTGAAATCAAAGAAATCATCCGAATCATATAAGAAATCGAAATCCGCAAAACTTCCGTTATCTTGTAAGAAGTCAAAATCGGAGATCGGAGCATCCATCGTAATCGGATCAGAAGTAGATAGAAAAAGAGGATCTAGCGGCGGATTAGGAAGAAAATCGGAATCAGATAACATGATAGGGTTCACATCAGGCCTCTCCGGCGGAGGAGCAATCACAGCAGTTGATTCCGTCATCATCATTCACCGATTGGGATGAATTTTCTTCTTCGCTAAGCTTCTCGATGATTCCACACGGTTTATAACTTAGGAAGAAGGACACGTCGACGAATATACTTCAAATGAATATTATACTCAACCGCCCGCATGCGCGTGTTATTCAAACTCCGAGCCCGAATTTTTTATTTTTATCACGTGTCTGTTTTGTGCGTGGCTTTTTTTTTTCCCGACAATGTTATGATTTTATTAAACAGTAATGTTTACAATGTTATGAAGAAACAGTGGACACACGGGATACAAAACCCATATGTTAGTACATAATTTAATTGTTTTTGCAAGAATATTGGCTGCTAGGTTAAAACGCCTCGGAGTGTAGCAAAATTAAATATGGTTAAACATCAGTCTCTAAGAGGCTATGTTATTTCGATAGTGATCAAGGCGTTTATTCTGTTGCGACGTCTTATTGAGTAGATTAGTTATGTTGAGATTATCACTTTCAAATAACACACTCTTATAGTCTAATCCCCAACAAGCTTGAATGGCCCAAGTCAGCGTCGAGAGTTCTGCTTCCTCCACTGAAGCTTTCTTTGCACATTTACTATGTCCCGCATATAGAAATCTGTCACGATGATCGCTTATCATCCATCCGAGCCCCATATTGTCTTCAGTTGATACTAACGACGCATCATAATTACATTTAATCCATCTTAGCGGAGGAGATTTCCAAGTGGATTGATCTTAACAATAAGGAACAGCTTGGGTTGTTTGGTCATGGACGTCTCCGCTCTTAGAGGTAATCCATTCGTTCACATCATTTGTAGCACGAGACAAAGTTTCCTGAGGTGTTAGTTCTTTCGAATTATAGACCAACTCATTGCGTGATTTCCAGAGCTGCCAAAGAACCCATATAGGGAGGTACCGTTGGTAATCGTCAAGGCGTTTATCCTCCACTAACCTGACAAGATATCGAGTTTGTGTTCAAGAGTGAAATTCGGGTATGTTAGTACCTGATACGGTAGTCCAGAAAGTCTCCAAGTTGCTTGGGAAGAAGGACATAAAAATAGTGCATGATTTGCCGTTTCACAACAACGTAAACAAGTGGGAAATGTGGCTATATTCTGTCTTTGTAAATGCTCAGCAAAGCCTAAAGCACCCGAGGCCACTTTCCACACATAATGCCTTAACTTCGAAGCAATTGGAAGTCTCCATATATGTTTGGATAATTCCAGGTTAGAGGATAGTTGTGGCATATGTTCATAGTAATTGTGGCGATGTGTAGATGCTAACCAATAACATGATTTCACTGTATAGATATCATGTCGTGTGTGGCTCGAAATATACATATCCGGTAGCGATATTGATGGCAGGAATTGTTGTAAAATTAGGTGATGGTCTTCTTTAGCAATCATGGTATTCAGCTTAGTTACATCCCATTGTCGTGTGATGGGATCAATCAGTGTACTAACTTTTGTAGTTGGCGGATACGGAGGGAACAAGAGGGCAGGTCTAGGCGGGGAGGTTGCAATCCATGGGTGTGTCCCAATTTCCGTCGTAGTGCCATCACCAACGTTTGGAGACCTTGTCTCAATAGTTCAATTCCATGTCGTAAGGACAACCAACCATAAGAGGGTTGTGATCCTTTTGGAGCGCATAGCAAGTCGCGATGCGGGAAATACCGTGCTTGATATAAACGGTGTAATAAGCTGCATGGTCGACACAATAACTTCCATGCTTAATTTGCCAACATGGCTTGATTAAAAGTAGCCAATTCCCAAAAACCAAGATCATTAGTGCATTTTGGTTTTGTAATTTTTCTCCAAGATACCCAGTGCATCGGTTTTGATGAGCTTGACCCACCCCACCAATAATTGGCGATAAGTTTATTAATTGTGTGGCAAGTGCTTGCGGAGAGGCGGAAGTAGTTCATAGAGTAAACCGGTAAAGCGAAAGCGACATACTTAATTAAGATTTCTTTACCTGCAGCAGAGAGATAGCGATTCTGCCAAGTATGTAATTTACTTTTTACCCGATCTTTGATGAACTTAAAAAGTTTTTTTTTTGTTGCGCCCGAACGCTTCTGGAAGGCCTAGGTACTTCCCACCACCACCTTCTTTGTAAATGTCCACTATAGTTTTGATTCGCTCGCGATACGAATGGTAAACTCTTTGTCCAAATGTGATAGTTGATTTATCCAGCTTTATAGTTTGTCCCGAGCAGGCAGCATATTCGTCAAATATCGATCTGAGCTGTTGTGCAGTCCGCATATCTGAACGTGCAAAGAATAGGGAATCGTCCGCGAATAGTAAGTGTATGATTTGTGGGCCTCCACGACTTATACAAACCCCATTCAATTGACCAGCATGCAGACGTGGTTAACATGGAGCTGAGTACATCAGAGCATAGTATAAACAAAAATGGAGAGAGTGGGTCACCTTGACACAGCCCCCGGTGAGGTTCTATGTGACCATATGGACTCCCATTAACAAGAATAGAGAACTTTAGCGACCGAACACATTCCATAATCCAATTAACCCAAATCTCAGAAAATCCCTTTTGACGGAGAACTGCTTCTAAAAATCCCCAATCAACCCTGTCATATGCTTTGCTAATGTCCGTCTTAATAGCCATATACTGGGCGGATATGCAATTGTTGCTCTTAAGTGAATGAAATATTTCATATGCGATAAGCACATTATCACAGATATTCCTACGTAGTACGAAGGCCGCTTGGTTTTTCGACATCAAGTCTGGCAACACTAGAAGATCTTTCATTGTGCGAGGATTAGAAGTCTTCGTAATAAGGCATATGTGAGTATGGTTCCAATGTTCAGGCATAGTAGCCGTAGCAGAGAAGGGTTGGATTTCTTATATAATGTTTTCTCCGATGTCTTCCCAAAATTCCTGATAAAATGCAGCCATAAAACCATATGGGCCCGGTGACTTATGTGCGCCTATTGAAAATACCGCAGCTCATATTTCCTCTGTTGTCAGTGGAGCAGTCAAGCTTGCATTCATTGTTGGTGTGACATCACGAGCAAGATATTGTAACGGGTTATAAGTAGTGTCCAGTGCTGTAGTTGCAAATAATGAGTAATAGAACTCAGTTGCAACGTTACCAATGCTCCGAGCTCCATAATGAGCAACACCCATGTCATCATGAATTTGGGTGAGGGAATTTTTTGCTCTTCTAGTTTTCGTCACAGCATGAAAAAACTTAGTATTAGAATCACCTTGCTGTAGCCACCGGTTACGACTCTTGGTTTTCCAATATCGTTCTTCATTCGTTCTTGCCAGGTGCAACTTTTCATGCAGTTCTCGGAGTACGGATGTGTCAACATCCCCATATGAATTCAATGCATCGATTTCTAAACTAAGTTTCGCAATTTCTTTGGCGGTATTACTAGTATGTGTCCGTTTCCAATCAGAGGTAACAATCCGGCAAGCTTTAAGTCGATCATGTATACGGTGGGACGGTTGTGCTTGGCTCCAACTTTGTCTGATTACCGCTTTATATTGATCATCCTTGTTAAGACGAGAGTCATAATAAAATAACTTTTTACCACGGTCAAAACATTTGTGAATCCGTACAATAGCCGGACGATAATCATAATCAACCATATCAAGGTATTGAGCCGTGGAGCTCGGATACTTAGCACGCCATTCCGCATTCGTAAAAACTCTATCTAACCAGCATCGTACCGTATAAACTCGGCGTTTTCCACAACACGTCATATTATTACCTATGTAAGGTAAGTCCGTTATTTCACAAGATCGAATAATTGATCGGAACCCCTCAAAACTCCATGCTTTCCATGGAGGACCGCCTGCTTTCTCCACCGGGTGTAAGATTTTTGTGCGTGGCTTTTATGCATCAAATTCAGAGTTAACAAATCAAATTGTATATAAACAAATCAAATACTTTTTGAAGATAGCTGTTTGCGTAAATACTAACAATCGAGAAGACAACACCTTTTTAAGGATTCAACAAATGAATTGAAATTTATATCTGCTGAGAGCCGAACTAATCTCGGTACAAAGCTAGTTATCATTCTAGGTGTTCTTGTTATAGTTGTTGCTGATCTTTTGTATATTCTTTCGTTCATTTTATATTGGTTTCGTGTGTTGGTGTTCCAAAGTTTTCTTCCCTTAATTTTCCTTCGTGATTTGTTGATGCCGGATATTAACTAGGATTTAGGGCTAAAGCGGATTAATGTAAAGAATAGAAATAGACTACCGAACTAGTTAGAAAACGGAGAAATATTATTGATCAATGTGTGTTACAGAAATATTAGTGAAAAATTGCTTTGTTTTTTTATGGATGCCTTTACAATAAGTACGCAATTCTATTTATAGTGCTAATTTAAATACTCTTCTATATTCGCTCCGGTAAACCCGCCGTTGATCAATTATCCTTTGACTCTGCCTGTTACGCGTAAGCTCCGAAGTTCGGCCACTAGTTCGGGCGAAACCCGAGCTCTCATACGGGTCGAACCAGTCGGACTGGATCCTTAGTCACAAATTGAACCTTGAATGGGCCGCAAATCTCTTCTATCAAATTGGGCTGTAAGTCGCAATTAGTGAAGTGGGCCTCAGTTGGTCCATGTACCAACAATAGCCTCTAGTTCATGTGGTTTGGCGGCAAAACCGAATCCATGAGCTTTATTTTCGGAGCTCGCGCTTTATTGTTAGGTAATATCTCTTTGGCTTTAAATTCAAAATGAGTCCAGGTAAAACAAATTTTCCTAATATCTCGAATCTGTTTATATTCAAAAAGATTCCTTCTCGATAAGCTTCTTTCTGTGACTTTCCTATATATATATACACGTTCAGACTCTACGCATGCTAATTGTATTTGGACTTTGAAGTTCGTTCTTAGGAAAAAGGCTATCACGTGACCATGGGTAAAAATGGTTCACCCGCCTCAGATCGATCCCGAACTGCTAAGTCTCCAAGTATGTCTGGCGTCTATTGCTTTTCAATAGCACATATCTATTCGTAAAGCTGAGTTCTGAAACCTTCATTGCTTACCTCTATCATTACATATATTTTAGGTAACTCTCGAGACTGGAATTCATCCTCTCAATATGGCGGTTCTCGTCCTCGGTCCCATGTTAATCATTGTTCAACCTCAGATGACAAGAATGAGCTTCCTCCCCCTCCGCCAATCACCTCAGGGATTAACCTCACATCGGGTCCTTCCCGAAGTGATGGTGCTGGAAGAAGGCCTGACTCTTGTGAACCTTCTCCCAAATGAGCCTGCGCTTCCAATAATGCTCGTGAGGAAGAAGAGGCCAGCGACCTTGATGCCTCGAGAGACGCTGACTCTGGCGGTGTCTCGACGTATCAGTATCGTCACGGATCATCATCCTCTAGCCCCAAGTTTCAATGGAGTTCCAACATAATCGGAACTGCCTTATCCTCGAGGACAAACATGGGATGGCGATTGTGCTGAGGCATTTGAAACCTTACAGCTACGCTATTCTGGCGTTGTAGGACATGTCTGAAAAAGCTAGCTACACAGAGGCACTTGAGGCCTTTGGCTACGTATGTATAACGTTCTACTTTGTCCTCGTGTATTTTAATTTTTTCAATTTCTTACACCATTTCTCTTGTATGTAGGCTACTGGTGCGTTTCACAAGTGCATAGGTTGTTACAAGGTCAACCGCCCGAGCTCAACTCCCAAAGAGCCAAGCAAAACGGTTGATACACTTACCAACATGCTCAGCTTTGCTCACGAATGCGAGACCAAAAACTTAGGCTGAGATCAAGAAATTACTCTCCGAGCTATCGTCCTTAAACAACAGAGTTTACAAGCTCGAGGAAACACTACAGCAGGAGTGCGAAGCCCGAGAAACTACTATTAAGGATGCAGTCGAGGCTTCTACGAAATATCTAGCGGCAAAATACCGTGAGCGTTATGCTCATTTGAAAGCTAGACTTGACAAGCGAAGTTTAGAAGGTAAACTGGAGGTTAAATTTGCTGATGTCGATGCCCGCCTCGATATGATTAGAAAGATGCGGAATGGCGATTTGGATCTTAATGGCGAAGAAACTCATTCATACGATTAGCAGATAGATTTGGAGGTTGACCTCAGAATGGCAGCTGCATCAGATGTGAGTGGTGATAACTTCTTAGGTGGCTGTGAACTGGAGAGCTTAATGGACCTTGATGCTTCCTAGCTCGGCCATCCTAACACTTCTCGTCGTATCGACTAACTACTGCCTCACTTCTTTTGCTTATCATTTTGCTTTCTTCGTCTTTTTTTTAATTTTGTAATAAGCCGATGATAAACTCGTCAGTTCTCTATTTGTTGTTTTTTGTTTTTTTATTCCGTAGTCCATTATTGGTTTTAAGACAATAACGGCTCGCACGTCCTTTTAATTCTTATGTTATCTTGATTTTATTGCTTTTGTTGGTTCATTATTGCTTTTAAGACAATAACCTATTTGTTTACTATAAAATTCTACCAGGTGAGAAGTCTGGTGGCCTTTATTCCTTATTGCTCATAAACTTGTGTCGGGAGCTCGCCAAACTTTCTTTATTTTGGGTCGCAACTTTTTGATACAGACTTTTGGGCTTATCTTAATTTATCTGAGGACCACGCCCATTTAATTATGATGGGCTTGGCTAAATGTTATTGGGTCTCTCATTCCTACACGGCGGATGAAAATGTGACCGTCGGACTTCTAAGCCTACTTTTTTGCACCATTGGATCTACTCTTTGACCGCGTGGTCCACATGGCTTGCATAACAGCCAATGCGTCTAATGTACTTGGCAATTCTCGAGGGAGTGGGTTTTAAAGTCGAAGAGACGGCTTCAACTCCCTTTGTCTTCTTCCTGAGTCGATTTTGAAGTACACCACCATTGTTGCTCTTCTCAGAGGTATTTCAACCTTTTTCTTAGCTTTGTTTTACTTTCTTCTCTCTCTCTCTCTCTCTCTCTCTAGCGATGTCATCGATTTCTCGCCCTACTTCTGAGGACACTAAGAGTGTCAAAATGATTCGACCTCTGCGGCAACAAGGCAGGAGGAAGCACCAAAGAAATCTATCATCGAGGCGCGCCTCCTCCACCGACAGTTCTAGTGACAATGATGTTATCGACTATGTTGATAACTTTGTTGAGGAAGAAGTTTATTGTTCAACTCCATTAGTTGGGAACAACGTGTTGGTTCCGCATCCCTGCTCCGTGTTTACCCAAAAGCTTCTCAATTTGTTCGGTGAGAAGTACACCTTCTCGGAGGATATGGTAACACTGGTTCCAAAGGAGGGGATATCGCTAGAGGTGCTTCTATCGGGCTACCTATGCGCATACGTGCTGTACTTTATAGAATGCGGACTCTGCTTTCTGATCCCATACGAGCTCCTGGCGTGGTTAGATACAGTTGGTCTCTACTTTCCCCAGATGTGCCTGTTAGTTATTCGGGTGTGCGCTGGTGATCTTTACGCGGGCTGTCGAAGTCGGTCAGCCCGTGCAAGGTCCAAAGCTCATGTTCTTTTATAGTGTAAATAAAAACCCAAGGGCCACGAGACTTACTATCTGTCGTCGCACCGTTATCGAAAGATTGTAAAAGATCTTCCGAACAAGGATACAAGGAAACTCGATCAATATTTTTATTTCAAAATATGCCCTTCAAGCATCGACAACTTTCTGTCAAGCCAGCTGTGGACAACTTGGGCGAGCAGACTTAGTCGGGACTTGGGGTCGAAGAAACTCCTTCTTTTCTTCATTTTGCTGGGTTCCATTTGGTCAGCCTTATCTTAACTTTAGGCTTGTTCTGTGCTTGCTCGCTCTAATCGTGTATATATTATTATTTTTAGGAAGCTATAGCGTGTCTCTGAATCCTGAGCTTATTTAATTTACCGATGCCTTAAGAGTTGGAGGTGTGCATTGGACTGCATTTACTCGTGAGAGACTAGACGCTACACTTTGGACTCCACGCACTGGTAAGAAAAACCCTTTACATTAATGTTTTGTCGTTTTCAGTTCTAGTACTTTGTTTATGACTTGTAGATTTAGTTCTAGATAATCCCTTGCACATACGCGCCAAGCAAGGGCCCTTTCAACGGGTTCGTTCCAAACGCTGCTGAGTTGCAGAGAGGAGGAGAATGTCGATTTAATTACCAGCTCGACTAGACAAGGACCTCGCCGCTGGGTTTTCCTTGGATGATTTTCTCCCTACTTCTGCGGCCTTACCCGCTTTGATGGCTCTGCCTCCTGGTGCTCTAACTGATAACTCCAAGGAGGCGGGTGCTGATGTTCGTACCAAAAAGGTGGTTTTGCCATCTTCTCTCGTCAGGAGGGAGCTAGTGAGCTTTAGAATGTCCACAGGCTGTGTTGGCGCTTCAGAGGTCGATCATATAGATGTTGACGGTGACCCTTTGAATAGCGAGGTGCCTACTTCAACTCTGATTTCAGCACCGACATCAACCATGGCTGCAGCCTCTATGTCTACTTTGCTCTTAGCGTCAGGCTAGGTGTTGGCTCCTTTATCGCCCCTCCCTAATACTGTTGATTCTTTGGTGGTGACTACTCACCCTCTAGGAGTTATTGTGCAGGATGACGGGAATGCCCCCTTGTTCACGGAGACCCGGAACTCAGCTCCTCGAACTTTATCAGATGCGAGAGCTGGTAATAGGGGCGGAAGACAAGATCCCCATGCAGTCTTTCTTAAGTTCCGGACTCCTAAAATGTGTATTCCTCTAGTAGCTGAGATGATATTCTCTGCAGAGTATAAAGACATGGCAGATGCTATTGTGAAGGTAATTTTTTCATTATGCTCGCTTCATTCATGACTTCTTACTATGCTTACTTTACCATTTTATTGATTTTAGAGTGTCTATATGAGGAACAAGTATATTGACTCCGTCGAGAGGCGTACGCGAGAGTAGGTGGCTGATCTATCTTCTGACCTTAGACATGTCATTGAAGAAACTATTGCTTAGTATGAAGAAGAGCTAAGGGAAATAAGAGCTGCTTGCGATGACTCTCTTGCTCAACTGATGGCTAAGGATGAGGCACTTCGAGGGGAAGAAAAAGAGCTCAAGCACTATGAGGATTTGCATCTTGAGGTCAAGTCTAGGGCTGAGTCTATTGAAGTTTCAAAATGCAACTTAGCGGAGAGACTAGAGCAAGAAGCCAAGACTAGTGACGAACTCCAAAAGCAAGTTGACGATGTCAAACTTAACATGGAGGAGTTAGAATTTGAGATTGAAACTATCAAGCTTGAGAAAGCAGTTCTGTTGCCTCCTTGCATCAGAGTAAGGTCGTCTTCGCGGAGAAGTGGGGAAAGAGGAAAAGGGCAAGCAATGCCGAGCTGAAAGCCCGCGAAGCTCTTGCCAATCTTGCTTTACTGGCGAGAGTTCGTAACAATATCTTGGACTTGAAGAAGGAAGTGGCGGAAGTTACTGAGTTGCACAGTGAAGATGAGGACAAGTATGAAGAAGTGTCCGACTACGAGCTTAATGAACAAGTCGTGTAGTGCTTGTTTTCATCTCATTCTCTATTTTACTTTTAATTTAAACATTATTAGCTTCGTTTTTCTTTTGTTTAGACTCTTTGTTTTTGTCATTCTCGTTTCTGTATGTATGTTCGGGTTACTAGTACGCTTCTTCTAAGTAGGTCTTCTACTTCACATTTTTTGTGAATATATTTAATATTTTTTCTATATATATTTTTTTGCTGCAGTTGACTAGCAAGCTGTCTACGTACTTCTTAAGAGAGGATCAAGTCCTATGTAGTTCAAATTGTTTACAGCTTGTTTTACTTTTAGAGATAGAATTTGTTCAGGTTCATTACGTTCCACGGCCTAAGTTCTGCTTTACCGGAGTCGGCATTCTTTATCCTGTACACACCTGGCTTTACTTCTTCATCCACTTGGTACGGTCCTTCCGATGATGTTCTCAGTTCCCCCACGTTGAGCTCGTGTGTATTCTCAAAGACTTTTCTTAACACTAGGTCACCTGGGCGTAATTTTCTAAGGTTGACCTTCGAATTGTAGAACTTCGCAATGACATTTTTGTAGTGTTGCATTATGAGGTTTACTTGGTCTTCTTTTTTTTCTTCTATCATGTCTACTGCATGCTTTATATACCTCATTTTTATCGGTTTAAATCTCATTAATTTGCATGTTTTTAGATTGTTTGTTTTCTTTGTAGAGTCTTTTCAGGTGGAAAACATGTTAAATTTAGATTATGTCCTTAAAGCTTAGCCGAGGATGAATTAGAGCAATATTTGGAGTTTTAGAGTCTTGACCGATCGATCACTACACTTGATCGATCAATCTTCGTTTGTTCAGCAAGAGATGAGCTCGATCTACTGATCAACCAACACCTATTAAAGATCGAGTAATTGGCCTTGATCGATCGATCAACATCCTTGATCGATCGATAAGCAAAACTGACAAGGACGAAAACTTAATTTTCTTATTTTTACACCTACGTTTTTAGTACCTATAAAAGACAAATTTTCATTATGTTTTAGAGAGAGATTCATTACGTGAGAGATTTTGGGAGAGAGATTTCAATCCTTACACCATTGGAGAAGAATCCTGATTCCTCTTATTTCATTACAATTTACTTTTATGTTTTTCAATACATATTGCAATATTATTTTCTTTTTCACCATGTCTCAGTAGTTCCCCAATCAAGTTTAGGATTTTCTAGGGTTGCAGGAAATTTATGAATTATGAACAAATAGGAATTGCTTGATGTGTTCTCCACCTAATTGATATATTTAAGGCTTAGATTAGAGTAGCTAACTAATCTATGAGTTTAGATTACCTAACACTCCAAAAACTTGTTAGGAAATTGGATCCTCTATAGGTGAGCAATCAATCCTTAACTGTGATAACAGATGTTAAGGTTGATTGTGGACTTATCAGAGCTGATCGATAATGCATATTAGTTTTTTGGTACCAACGAGAGTTATGACCACTAGGTTGCTAGATATAGTGATTGATACCATGAGAGTGAGTTGCTTACAAATTTATGTCTGAGTCGAGATTGTTGAATGAATGTTACTTGAATAATTTCCTGGTTCAAATTTCTTGATTCCTGAAGAATTTCCTAAACTTGGTGTTTTAATCATTTATTGTTAATCGTTATTTCTGTTTTACATTTAGTTTACCAACAAATTTCTATTGTCTTAGCTCTAATTTGGTTTCAGAATTGATAGTATGATAACTTGGTCCTTGTGGATACGATACCTAGATTACTACTCGATTTGTTGTGCACTTACAGTAGATAGCTTAGGGTTAAAAGCTTATACGCATCAAGTTTTTGGCGCTGTTGCTGGGGATCAATATTGTCGCCTTTCGATTTGCTATTGAGTTTTAGGCTAAGACACCCTTTATTTACTTCTGTTTTTGTTTTTGTTTCTTTGTTTTGTTTTTCAGGATATGAATCTTATGGACAATCATGAGGATGTCGCGGCTGGTCAACAAGACCAAGATCAGAAGGCTATTATGGAGAGGTTAATGAGAGAGATAGAAGAGCTGAAAAGAGAGAGAGATGCAAATGCTCAACATCGAGCTATCGAGGAAGTGGATACTCCTCATATCCCCTACCAGAATCGATCAGCGATTTCTATACCCATATTACAAGGGGTTACTTATGAGTTGAACCCACTGTTGATTACATTGATTAAGTGGTTTCCTTTCCATGGTTTCCAGCTGAAAACCCGATGGACCACATAGAGAATTTCGAAGAAATTTGCAGTACTACAACACCAAGTAGAATCCCTAAGGATTATGCCAAGTGCAAACTCTTCAAGTTCTCGTCGGAAGCTAAAGGTTTGAGGTGGATCAAGTCTCTTCCCCCAGCTTCATTGACTTCTTGGGATGAGATTAGAGATGCTTTCTTACATCACTTCTTCACCAAAGCCAAGACCCAACAACTCAAGAATCAGCTTTCACACTTCCAACAATGTGAAGGTGAATCGCTTAGTGATGCCTGGGAACATTTCAAGGGATACAAGAGAGATTGTCCGCATCATGGGTTTATTGATGAGCAGCTTTGATATTCTTCTATGGAGGTGTAAACTGGGAGTATTGAAGATTATTGAATACAGCAAGCAAGGGAGATTTCATGACCAATACAACGGAAGATGCCTATGCTTTGATCAGCAATCTGGCTGCAAGTTCAAGTGGTCTAAGCATAGTTAAGGAACCTCTTAGCGATGATGAATCACAGAGTTCTCAGTCACAGAAGATCGATGGAATTAGTGAGAAGTTAGATGAGTTCATTGCAGCAAGTGGAGTCAGAAAGAGAAAGGTCGTGCATAACTATGAGATACAAGTATAAATGGATGCACGATGTTTGGATTCAATGTTGATACCTAAAAACTTTTGTTCATCGCCTAATCTACTTTCTACACCAAGGAGTTCTTCAGATAATGGTCAGGATGAGATCAAGACCATGTTACAGCAGCTCATTCAGGCACAACATCACTCCACGTCTGAGATAAATGCAAGGGTGGATAGGTTGTACACAAAATTTAGTTCGAAGTATGACTATGTCATTGCTAAGCTGCAATAATAGATGAATCACCTTCCCATCAACAAGAAAGCAATGCTTTGTCATTAAGGAGTGGTAAGCACCTGGAACCTCCTGTGAGAAAGCCATCCAAGAAGGATACGACTATAGATGTTGAAGATGACGAGGTAGAAAAGGAGAAAAATATCGATTTTGATTTGCAGGATGAGCGATCGATCGATCCCAGTAACGATCGATCGATCGGTGATGCTGAACAGATTGCTAGTTCGCCAAAGCAAATTTCGCAGGATCTAGTGATCCCTAGTCACAAATCAGCTACGGTTTTAGAGAGAACCTATGTGCCAAAACCTCCATACCCTATTCCACCAAAGAAGTCTCGAAATTATTTGGAAGTTGCTAAGTGCAAAGAGATGCTTGCGGATTTGAATGTGAAGTTGCCTTTCGTCGATGCTTCGCAGATGATACCTTCTCTAAAGAGCTATGTGAAGGGGCTGGTTACAAACAAGTTCACAAGGGAATAAAGGGTAATGATGATCACTCAGGACTGTAGCAACATACTTCAAAACAAGTTGCCCAAAAAGGAAGAAGATCCGGGACGGTTTGTGCTTTCAATAGAGATTGGTTCTCTTGTGTTTGCCAGGTCTCTTTGTGACCTTGGCTCGAGTGTTAACCTAATGCCATATTCTGTAGCACTACGTCTTGGGTATACAGACTTCAATAGGACTAGGATATCTTTGATCTTTGCTGATCGTTCGGTCAAACTTCCGGTTGGTATTCTAGAAGATTTGCATGTGAAGATTGGGAATGCTCTTGTTCCAATAGGTTTTGTGGTTCTCAAGCTAGATGAAGAACCTAAGGATCCCTTGATTTTGGGCAGGCCGTTTCTCAGAACGGTAGGGGCTATGACCAATGTAAAGAATGGTAGAATCGACCATCATTTAGGCGATATGGTTATGCGATTTGAGATCGAAAGAATGCTTAAGAAGCCTATGCTTAATAGGATGACTTTCATGGTTGATGCTTCTGAGGAAATTGCAGACCAAATGACTGATGAGATCTTAACCGAGGATCCTCTTGATGTAGTACTCACAGGGACAAAATCTGAGTACGGTTTCCTCAATGAAGAAGCAACCAGTTATGCCAAGTTGTTGGATTCAAGCAAGTCAATTGAGAGGATGGTTGCTTACTTGACTTTAGAAGCACCTAAGTCATCGATCACATCACCTTTGGACAATCCTTGGAGCGAGCTCAAGGCTCCTAAAGTCAAACTTAAAACACTTCATGCAAGGCTAAGGTACGCTTTTCTAGGATCAAACTCAACTTACCCTGTGATTATCAATGCTAAGTTGAATAGTGTTGAAACTACTTTACTTTTATGCGAACTTCAAAAGTATCACAGAGCAATCGGCTATTCTTAGATTATATTCCTGGAAACTCCCTTGAGCTGTGTATGCATATGATTCACTTGATAGACGAGTCTAAGTCCTCCATAGAGAACCAAAGACGTCTGAATCATAACCTTAAAGAAGTTCTAAGAAAGCGATCATGAAACTGTTAGAAGAAGGAATTATAATCTCTATATCTGATAGTAATTGGGTCAGCCTTGTTCATTTAGTGCCTAAGAAAGGAGGTGTGCCTGTAGTTAACAATGAATACAATGAACTGATATCTACTAGGACCTTTACAAGACATAGGATGTGTATCGATTTCAGGAACTTGAATTCTTCAACTAGGAAAGATCACTTTCCAATGCCCTTCATCGACCAAATGCTTGAAAAATTGGCAAAATCACTCTTAATATTGTTTTCTAGATGGTTATTCAGGTTTCTTTCAGATTTCCATTCATCCAGACGATCAGGAGAAGACCACATTCACATGTCCCTATGGCATATTTTCTTATCGCAGAATGCCTTTCGGTTTGTGTAATGCACCAACAACTTTTCAGAGATGCATGATGTCTATTTTTACTAACATGATTGAAAGATATTATGGAAGTGTTTATGGATGATTTCTCTATATATGGTTCTTCTTTTTGCTGGTTGTCTTTCTAATCTTTGTAGGGTACTTCAATGATGTGAAGAGAAACACGTTGTGGTTAATTGGGAGAAGTACCACTTCATGGTTAGAGATTGGATTGTTTTAGGACACAAGATATCTGGGAATGGTATTGAGGTTGACAAAGCCAAGATTGAGATCATGACCAGCCTGAAAGCGCCAACTACAGTGAATGATATGAGGAGTTTTCTAGGCTATGCCAGGTTCTATAGACGTTTCATTAAAGATTTCTCCAAACTGGCCATACCTTTGACACAATTGCTTTGTAAGGATGTCAAGTTCGGTTTCACTAAGGAAAGTGAAGAAGCTTTCTTCACATTGAAGGGAGATTTAGTGAGTGCACCAATTGTGAAGCCATCGGATTGGGACTTACCTTTTGAGATAATGTGTGATGCAAGTAATTATGCAGTTGGTGTTGTTTTGGGGCAGAGAAAAGACAAGAAACTGCATGTGATTAACTATACTAGTCGAACTTTAGATGATGCTCAAAGAAGTATGCTACAACTGAGAAGGAATTGTTAGCGATTATCTTTGCATTCAAAAAGTTCATATCATATCTAGTTGGTTCTAAGGTGATTGTTCACACAGATCATGCAGCATTAAAGTATCTACTCTCCAAAAAGGATGCTAAACCAAGACTTCTTCGATGGGTTCTTCTCCTTTAAGAGTTTGATCTTGAGATCCGAGGCAAACGAGGAATAGAGAATGGAGTGGCTGATCACTTGTCAAGGTTTTGAGTGGATGACAGTGTACCTTTGGATGATAGTTTGCAAGAAGAATAAGTCTACTCTATTCACACCACATCGGGACCAGCTCGTCACTCTTCTAAGATTCCACGAGTTCCAGGAACACCATGGTTTGCTGAGATTGCTAACTATTTGGCTGCAGACGTTGAGCCTCTGGAGTTTCACGATTATAGGAAATAGAATTTTCTTCGTGACATCAGACACTACTATTTGGATGCACCTTATCCTTTTAAATAGTGTGCTGATGAGATTTTCCGACGGTGTGTATCCGAGGATGATATTTTAGANNGGTTCTACAGGCTGGTTTTTGGTGGCCAACTATGTTCAAGGATGCTCATGCTTTTATCTCAAAGTGTGATTCATGTCAAAGACAAGGGAACATTAGCAAGAGGAATGAGATGTCTCAGAACTTTATACTCGAAGTTAAAGTCTTTGATGTTTGGGGAGTTGATTTCATGGGACCTTTTCCTAATTCTTTAGGGAATTAGTACATACTTCTAGCAGTTGATTATGTTTCCAAGTGGGTAGAGGTACTGGCCAGCCCAACGAATGTTGCTAAAGTTGTATTGAAGATGTTCAAGCACGTTATTTTCCCTCGGTTTGGTGTTCCACTAGTTGTCATCATTGATGGTGGTTCTCACTTCATTAACAAGACCTTCAACGGTCTTCTAAAGAAGTATGGGGTTCATCACAAAGTAGCTACGCCATATCATCCTCAGACAAGTGGATAGGTTGAAGTTTCGAACCGAGAAATCAAGACCATGCTCCAGAAAACTATTTGTTCAACAAGGAAGGATTGGTCTTCAAAACTAGATGAAGCTCTTTGGACATATAGGACAGCTTACAAGACTCCATTGGGTACAACCCCATTTCATCTGGTCTATGGGAAGTGTTGTCACCTTCCAGTTGAGCTCGAGTACAAGGCAAATTGGGCTATCAAACATTTGAACTATGGTATCAAGTCGGCAGTCGGACGAAGGACCTTACAATTAAATGAGTTGGAAGAGATCAGATACTTAGCCTATGATAATACGAGGATCTACAAAGAAAGGACTAAAGCAGCATATGACAAGCGTATCCTTAATAAGAGTTTTGCTCCTAATGATTTGGTACTTTTGTTTAACTCTCGTTTGAGACTTTTTCCAAGAAAAGCTTAGGTCAAGGTGGTCAGGACCTTTCACGATCAAGGAAGTACGTTTTTATGGAGCTGTAGTATTATTCGATAGAAAGGGAGGCGAGTACATTGTAAATGGCCAATGTTTGAAGCATTACTTTGCCAATATGGACATTGCCAATGAAACTTCTATACCTTTAAATGATCTTCCATTGAACTAAGGGACTTTAAGTCAAGCTAATGAATTTAAACAAGCGCTGAGTGAGAGGCAACCCACTAGCGTGTTTTCAGTTTTTGTTTTGCATCATTTGGTTCCTATTTTTGTTATTTTGTTTTTGTTTCGTTTCAAGAAATCAGGAAGCAACCGATCGATCAGACACAGGATCGATCAATCATGGATGAAGATAGGTGTGCACACGACCATGCGATCGACCATGATTACCGGATCAATCAATCAGCGGTACTATGCTTTGTGCACTCAACATGTTGATCAACTCAGGATCGATCTACAACTCGCTCATACCCTGATTGATCGCTTATTTTGTTCCTTTTTTGCGAAACATTCTCTTTTAATCTTGTTCTTACACCGGGATGGTGTGAAATAAGTCTGGGGGAGGATGTTCATTGTTACTAATGCACTTTTTGATTACTTCTTGACTTTTTGATGCCTATAAACCGATTGCTTAGAACTATGATTTTTGAGGATTGTTGCATAACACGAACTAAGTACCATCAATGTTGTTTGTTAGAAATCGATTGACTATTGGAAAACGTAGAGACAAAGCATCTTCTCAATGACGCATATCAATTCTCAAGTACTCGAAGAATCTATGCCAATTTCAATCTTAACTTGACTTAATTTTCTTGTCAAGGGGCTTGGTATACAATGGATCGGATTCCTCTTTTCATTCCTGAAAGACTTATCTGTGTGATTATGGTTCCCTTCTTTTGGATATTTGAATTGTTTTAAGATTCTGAAGTAACTATAAAACAAAGTTGAAGCCATACAAAAATTGGCCAAGGATCAAAAATTTCTTTCCAATGAAGCCACTTTTGCTTTCATTATTTGAGTTGCGAAAGAACCAACCAGTTAAAAAAATGGTACCCTAGGTAAGTAGGGAGATATCTCGTTGGACAGCCAATTAAAAAATAAAATGATACCCTAGGTAAGTAAGGAGAAATTGGCTGAGCAGTCAATAAAAATAAAATAAAATGATACCCTAGGTAAGTAGGGAGAAATTGGCTGCAAATGAACAGAATGAGAGGAAAGGAACCATAGGAAGATAGTCTTGTGTTCAGATAAAGGCTGATGATGAGTCCATGTGTCCGTTGATCGATACTCCCTTGATGAGACCACACTTAGACACTTTAGGGAGTAGGTATGGTGCATTTGGGTATTTTGATGTTGATTGTGGAGTCTAATTGGCAAGAAGCTAAGTCTAAGGGAAGTACAAGGTTTTCTCGATTATGACAGGTAAGTATTGTGTGGTTTACTGTGCGATTGATATGCAGTGATCTGATGACAAATGAGTTCTTTACAGTGGAATCTCTCTTTTAGTCTTTTATTTCTTTGCTTGAGCACAAGCAAGAAGCTAAGTCTAGGGGAATTGATAAAACTCATTTTTATCGGTTTAAAGGTCATTAACTTGCATGTTTACAGATTGTTTGTTTTCTTTGTAGAGTCTTTTCAGGTGGAAAACAGGTTAAATTCGTATTATGCCCTTAAAGCTTGGCCGAGGATGAATTAGACCAATATTTGGAGTTTCAGAGTCTTGATCGATCGATCACTACACTTGATCAATCGATCCTCGTTTGTTCAGCAAGAGACGCGCTTGATCTACTGATCGACCAACACCTATTGAAGATCGAGCAATTGGCCTTGATTGATCAATCAACATCCTTGATCAATCGATCAGTAAAGCTGACAATGACAAAAACCTAATTTTCCTATTTTTACCCCTACGTTTTAGTACCTATAAAAGACCAATTTTCATTATATTTTAGAGAGAGATTCATTACGTGAGAACAACCTGTATTTAAGATTTTGGGAAAGAGATTTCGATCCTTACACCATTGGAGAAGAATCCTAATTCCTCTTATTTCATTACAATTTACTTTTATGTTTTTCAATACATATTGCAATAATATTTTCTTCTTCACCATGTCTGAGTAGTTCCCCAATCAAGTTTAGGATTTTCTAGGGTTGCAGGGAATTTATGAATTAGGAACAAATAGGAATTGCTTGATGTCTTCTCCACCTAATTGATATACTTAAGGCATAGATTAGAGTAGCTAACAAATCTATGAGTTTAGATTACCTAACACTCTAAAAGCTTGTTAGGAAATTGGATCCTCCTTAGGTGAGCAATCAATCATTAACTACGATAGTTGATGTTAAGGTTGATTGTGGACTTATCAGACCTGATCGACAATGCATATTAGTTTCCTGGTACCAATGAGAGTTAAGACCACTAGGTTGCTAGATATAGTGATCGATACCAAAAGAATGGTTTGGTTATAAATATATGAATGAGTCAAGATTGTTGAATGAATGTTACCTGAATAGTTTCCTAGTTCAAATTCCTTGTTTCGTGAAGAATTTTGTAAGCATGGTGTTTTAATTATTTATTGTTAATCATTAATTCTGTTTTGGATTTAGTTTACCAACAACTTTCTATTGTCTTAGTCTAATTTGGTTTCAGAATTGATAGTGTGATAACTTGGTCCTTGTAGATATGATCTCTAGATTACTACTCGATTTGCTGTGCACTTGCAGTTGATAGCTAAGGGTTAAAACCTGATACTCATCAATGCTCCAACATTTTGCTAATTTCTTGTTTTGATTCTGAAGCTTTAGTTCTTCCCAAACTCGGGACCGAGGTTTCCGTATAGTAATTAGAAAGGCGTTTCCCCGGTAGCTCGTCTTGGTGATGTTCGATACGCCCAAAGCACTCTATTAAGCTCGGCATGTCAACCTGACTTTTTTGACTCGAGGTGCTTCTTAAGTATGCCAATGATTGTTTTATTAGTTGCCTCGGATTGCTCATTCCTCTGCGGGTAATGCGGTGTCAAAGTTGTTGGTTTAATTTTCAATTTATCGCAAAATTCTCTGACCGGCTTGGAAGTAAGGTTTGTTCCACAATCGGTTATTATTTCATTCGAGAGTCCATGTCGACATACAATGTTTTTCCACAAAAACTCAGATACTTGTAACCCATCTATGCTTGCATAGGCTTCTACCTCTACCCATTTAGAGAAATAGTCCGTTAAGATGAGTAGAAAACGAATTCGCCGCTGTCCTGAAGGATCAAGCGGTCCTACGATGTCCATTGACCATTTCGTGAATAGGTACGGGAACATCGTCGAGCTAAAAAGCTCTCCTGGTTGATTGATCATCGGAGCGTGCCTTTGACACTTTTGACACTTTCTGGAATGTTTCTCCCAATCAAAAATGATTGTTAGCCAGAAGTATCCTTACTTTTTTATTCGAATTGCTAATGCTCGTCCCGCTGCATGGTTGCCGCAACTTCCTTTGTGCATTGATTTAGTATCTCAGTTACTTCCTCTTTACTTACACACCTTAGGTATAGTCCTTATATGCTTCTCTTAAAAAGTTGGTCATTTAATATAGTGTATCTCACACTCTGTATTCTAAATTTCTGAGCTATCCACTTATCGGGGGTAGCTCGCCAGTTCGAATTATCACTCAATTGGAGCTCGCCAGTGTTCTTCAGCGATTACTACTTCGTTATCGCGAGCTTCTTCTCGATGGTTTAACTCGTTATTGATTACCATTATTGCTTTTTGATCAATGCTTGGCCTCTTGATGTGCTCGACGGGTATAATTTTTTTGACATCTGGGTCCGAAGTTGCTGCTAGGGCAGCCAGCACGTCTGCTGCGGTGATGTCTCCTCGTGGGATTTTTTTAAGCTCGAAGTTTTCAAATTGCTTTATGACTTCATGGGTTAGCTCTTTGTACGCAGTCATTTTTTCATCCATTGCTTAGTATTTCCCCTTTATCTGACTTGATATGAGTTGTGAATCCATATGGGCTGTTAACTCTTTAACTCTGAGACTAATTGTCAATCTTAACCCGGTGATTAACGCTTCATATTTTCCTACATTATTTGACGCATCGAAACACAGTCAGAAAGATTGCTCGATTATCTCGCCATTTAGGGATACCAATCGTATTCCAATCCCTGCTCCTTATCTTGATGAGGCTTCGTCAGCATGTAATGCCCATCTTTGGTTTGGCGCAAGCTCCACCTCGTTATTCCGAGCTAGTTCTACAATGAAATGTGCCAGAACCTACGGTTTTATGCTAATTCGAATACGGTACTCAATATCATATTTGTTGAGCTCAATGGCCCACTTTACTAACCTCCCTAACTTGCTAGGATTATGTAGTATAGTCCTAAGGCTTTGCGATGTCATTATTATTATTGGGTGAAATTGAAAATAAGGTCGCAGCTTTCTTGTCGATTACTACTGCTAATGCTAACTTTTCCTCGATTGGGTACCTTACCTCTGCTCCTATGAGCATTGCGCATACATAATAAATTGGCTTTTATTCATATCCTTCAGCATGAACAATGACGCCACTTACAGCTGAGTCTGAGACTGCTACATATAAGTATAGCGGCTCTTTGGTTATGGGTTTTCCTAGTATGGGAGGTTTGGCAAGGTATCTCTTAAGTTCTTTGAGAGCATTCTGGCATTCTTCGTTCTATTTAAATTGTAACTTCCCCTTTACTTGCTTTCCTTTTAATAACTTGTATAATGGGAGGCACTTGTCCGTTGACCTCGATATAAACCTGTTGAGTGCTGCAATTCTGCCAGTTAACCATTGAACATCTTTTGGGATTCTTGGTGTTGCAAGGTTTAATAAAGCATCTATTTGTTTTGGATTTGCTTCCATACCTCTTTTCATGATAAGATACCCGAGGATTCCCCCGAGGTGACACCAAAGGAACACTTAGCTGGGTTTAACTTCATATTATATTCGTTTTAGAGTTTCGAAACATTTTCAAAGTTGTTTGACGTGGTCTTCAGAAGCCATACTTTTTACAAGCATATCGTTGATATAGACTTCCATGATTTTCCCGGTTTCCTTGGCAAACATTTTGTTTACTAATCTTTGGTAAGTTGCCCTGCGGGTTTTAAGCCAAAAGGCATTACCTTGTAAAAGTAGATCCCTTGATCCGTTATGAAGGATGTTTTATCCTGATCCTTGGGGTGCATGAATATTTGGTTATATCCCAAAAAAAACTTCCATAAAAGACATTAACTTATGCCCCGCTATTGCTTCGACGATTTGGTATATATAAGGAAGGGGATAGCTATCTTTTGGACAGGATTGGTTTAAATCCATAAAATCCACGCACATTCTCCAGCGTCCAATTTTCTTTTTTATTACCACTGGGTTCGCCAGCCAGTCCAAGTATTTGACTTCCCTAATTAATCTAATCTTTAGTAGTCGTTGGACTTCTTCTTTTACTACTGCATTTTTGGGCCGAGCTTTTTTCGTTTCTGCTTAACAGGTTTATATGTTGGGTCGACTTTCAGTTCATGTGAAGTGACTTTAACGCTAATTCCCACCATATCGGATGGTTCTCATGCAAACATTCGCTTATTTTCTTTTAGGAAAGTAATCAGTTCGGTTTTTATATCTGGTTCTAGGTCAACTCTGACTCTTACCCGCTGATCAGGGAAATCTTTATCTATCACCACAGCTTCTAATGATGCCAATCGAGGTTTAGCTGTAGCATTGATACTTTTCTTCTCTAATTGCTATAATGCTTCAATTCGAAGCTTTTCAAATGATGTTTAGTAGCATCATCTTGATGTAGATTGACTTGGTCGGATAACTCTAATTTTGTTCTTGACTGGGAACTTCACCGCATTGATGATAAGTTGATGCGACAGCTTGCATGCTATACAACCAAGGTCGTCCAAGTATTGCATTAAACGGGGCTGGTTTGTCTACGACTACAAACTTCACGAGCTTGCGAATTTCATGAGTGATTACTGGCAACGTTATTGATCCTAACAATAGTATTGTGTTTTCATCAAAACTTGTTAGCGGGGATTTATCGTTATTCATTTTAGATTCTTTAAAATTCATTCGCTTGAAAGCATCATAAAAGAGTAGGTTTACCGAGCTTCCAATATCAACCATTATTCGTGAGACGAAATAGGGTTATACTGGGAAACAAAGGATTTTTGAGCTCGAAGCCTGCTACATCTAGAGCGATTACAATTGCATCATTGTGCGGCTTGTCGAGGTGCGATATCTCACTTTCGCTAAACGTGATTAGAGCCTCCTGATGGATAGAGCTCGATCCGAGCTGGGAATTTGTTTTGACTTTTCATTGGTGAGACTTAATTGAATTTATGGAATTTGAGATGAGATACGATCCACCCATGATGAAGTCGATGCGTTTCAATTATTTCTTTGAAGTCAGCACTCCAACTTCTTGGAATTCATGTTGTTCGCTGTCATTGCTTTGTTTCTTTTAGTTGAGTCCTGAGCATATCTAGATTCGAACCTTTGTTTGCGCATTCCTTCATTCCACTTATTATCTTTTTTTAAGTGCACGACTACTTTACAGTCATCCAAAGAATACCCTTTAACCTGGTGGTAATCTTAAAATTTTGATGGATCATACTCCCATTTTTCCCTTTTGTATGAGCTGCCAACTGCATACGAATGTTTTCCTTGGCTTTCATTAGTTTCTCTAAATGAATTTTTATTATTCGGGCGGTGCCCTACATGACCAACTTCCTTTCTATTTTTCTTTTCGAGTTCTATCCGATTAGTTTCCCCTCAATCAATAAAATTGGCTGCTCGATCAAGGGCATCATCAAGGCTGTCAAAATGTTGCAAAAACATTTCAGCTCAAAAGCTCGACCTCGGCCATAATCCTATTTTTAATGCACATATAACTACCTCGTCTGTTATGTTTATGCTTAGCGCTCTTACTTTTTTGAATCGGTTTAAATAATCCCAAAGTGATTCATTTCGCTGCTGTCTTGTTACAAACATATTATCTGCCTAGGTGCGCTTATGGATGAACATTGAGAAATGTTTGAGGAATCCTTCAGTTAACTGCTCAAAATTATCGACCGAATTAGGTTTTAATGACGAGAACCAATCAAGAGCGGATCCTGCAAGGTTTTTAGAGAACAGACGACACATGCCAATATCTCGCACTTTGTTAATAAAGTGTGCTTTCATTGCGGCTAACTGGAATATTTTTAAATGAGCGACCAGATCTGAATTTCCTTCGAAGGTTGGTATTTTAATTTTGCCGACATCCTTGATAATAGTACTCGCTATTCAATTTGTGAATGGTGTTTGCCGAGTTAATTCTATTACGCGTTGGATGTCTAGTGCGGCGGTTGTTGCCCAATGGATATGAGATTTCATCTTTGCATGCTCAGTTTGCTGATTCGCTATCATTTCACACATTTCTTGCATTTCCCTTTCTAATGGATTGCTATTATCCAGGTTATCATTTCGATAATCAGGTTGGAAAGGTGGAATCGTACTATCTTTGGCTTGGTTTTCATTTTTATTATGATGTTGATTAATATTCACGACGACAGATCCCTGAGCCTGGTTTTCTAGATTCTGAGGTCATTGCGAGATTGATGCTTGTAGTTCGTTAAATTGTTGTTCTTGGTGATCCAGCCTTGCCATGATCTGTGCCGTTCGTTGGTTATTTATCTCGACAAAGTCGGCCATTAATTACTTTAGGTCGTTAATGACTTGTAAGCGATGTGATGTCATGCTTTGAGCGGCAAGCCTAGGAGGCACGGTGGAGGTTTGCGGTGGTGGGGCATGCGATGTGGATGTTGTTTCATCCAGATTTTGGTCATGGGAGTTTTGATCGTTAACTTGCCCCACTGTTTGAGATGGCTCCATTTTTCTTGCTAGCTCGATTACCTTTATGCGTTTCGGACCCCACGGTGGGCGCCAAAATATTAATGCTGGAGATCAACTAGGATTTAGGGCTAAAGCGGATTAAAGTAAAGAATAGAAAGAAACTACCGAACTAGTTAGAAAATGGAGAAATATTATTGATCAACGTGTGTTACAAAAATATTAGTGAAGAATTGCTTAGTTTTTCGATAGATGCCTTTACAATAGGTACACACTTCTATTTATAGTGCTAATTTAACTACTCTTCTATATTTGTTCATGTAAACCCGCCATTGACCAATTTTCCTTCGACTCTGTCCATTATGCGTAAGCTCCGGAGTTCGGCCACTAGTTCGGGCGAAACCTGAGCTGCCATACAGATCGGACCAGCCAGACTGGATCGATCCTTAGTTATGAAGTGAGCTTTGAATGGGCCGCAAATCTCTACGAACGAAGTAGGCCGTAAATCACAAGTAGTGAAATGAGCCTCAGGTGGTTCATGTATCAACATGATTGTAAGAGATTTTGCTAAGTTATGACATCGTTTTTTTCCCGGATTTATATGGGATAACTTTCCTTTTTTAACTTTGCACTCATTGAGCCCACTGTTCTTCTTTACTTGGCGAATGGACTCAGATCTACTGGTTGAGCCGAAATATAACTGGTTTTTCCACCTTATGTACATGCATAATCTTTCCTGATTCTACATAGTTGGCAAAAAAAAAATATATATTTCCTGATTCTACGAAATTATTGTGATTAGTTAATAGAAATAGTATGGTGGTAAGAACATGTGTTTCTTTATTGATTTGGTATATATGAATATTATTAATTGTACAGAATGAAATTAGATAAGCTTCTTTTTGAGGAAGTAGCGTTTGAGATACCAAACTTGAATAAGTGAAACTACAAGAGAAAGTCCTAAAGACATAAAGCTCAGCTGCGCAACTCTCTTGTTTGTCTTCTCGTTTATTTCCCTCATGTGTGCTTCTCTGCACCATTTTTATAAAAGTTTAAAATATCAGATGTAATTAAAGATTGATATATATATATATAGAAGATTAATATAACCTGAGTTTTGTATAGAAAATGTTGGCCCTAATAGCATTCGCTATTTCTGTAGATTTCTTAAGCTGAAGCTCTACTCCCTGCAACAACACATAATATATGTACATTCAACCATATTATATGTTTTTCTTTTGAATACTGTAAGATCGATATATAGCTTGCCTCGATCTTTTCTTTCTTTGCAACAGAGTCCCAATCTTTAGCTCTGATACCAATTTTCCAGTCAAGATTGACAACAGCAGAGTTGTTGAGTGTGTGATGGGTCTGATCATGATGCAAAGATAAACAAGCTAAGTATGTTCCAGTCTCGCTTGTTGTAAATGCAACCTGACCGTGCGTCACGTTTGTATTCTTGTACAGCTCATTCCCGTACGGTGATGTTACCTACATTGCAACCAATTAGCATATGATGTATATACACGCTAGTTCATCAGTTCTCTTTCTCCTACTTAAACTCCGAACGACTCTGGATAACATTTATAAACCAAAGTCTTATATTCTGAATCTCATTGATCAATAAATCCAAATATATTTTAGTTGCACATCGATGTATCTTTTTTGGATAACCAAGAGATTTCTTCTTATAAGGAACAGTCGGTTCTGATTAGTGCGGCCTCTTCATTATCCTCTACAGATCTTTGGTACGAAGAGAAGCTTAAGTCACTCCCAACACATCAATGTGTTATACATGTATATATGACATAATTATTAGCTTGATTTTAGAAGAAAATGGAGAGTGGTTGGTAGACAAACCCGAACATCCAAAGATGGGCCAATTTGAGTGAAAGCCTCATCGACGCAAAAGTAATCAACGACGACGACCACGTTGGATTGGATCTCTTCGTAGACGCATTTATCTCCCGATGATGGAAGAGTTAACCATATTGCCTCCGCTGCAGGTAAAAAGAAGCCACCGCTTGTGAGGCAAATCAAACCAATGAATAGTGCCTGTGAGATCGCCATTTTTCTAAAGGTTTTTACGTTATTGATCAGCAAGAGAAGGTTTTGAAGAACAAAACATAAAAGGTGTGAAGGCAATGGTGCGTGGAGTTAAAGATTGTGTGCTATTCGTACAGCTTTGTTTTTGTATCCAATCAGAAGATGCCATGTAGGATCTGATGAGAATTGTTGTCCACGCGCCCTTGCAAGTGAGCCTGTTTTTGGACTACTTTTTTATTTACATGGAAACTGCGTTTAATTTTGACTAGACAATATCTTCTTTTTAAGGAAGTGAATTTCACAAAAATAATAAACTTTTGCCATTATTTTTCTCCAACAAAGTATATTATGCAATCCAAAACTGAGATATTTGGATCTTTAAAGACTAGAAAATTTGACAATAAATACTAATCAAATTGTCATATACAAATTTTGCAAAAATATTTTTGAGAAAAAAAAATAATGGATACAGAATTTGCTACCTCTCGGCTCACATAAATAACGAATTACTGGTGATTTGCACCTAACATTTAAATTTTTTTTCATCGGCATAATTTAGCTACCATAGCTCAAAAATTTAAAATTTAAAGATTTGAATGATTTCATTACAGCTCATAGAAGTGGAGTTTTTGGTGGATTGTTTCGAACTAGTTAAAATGATTGTGGATCTTTCGGACTGGTCTGCCTTTATTCTTACCTTGACGACTTAGGAGCTTCTTCAGAATCGGCTCTTTAGCTTTGATCTCATATGTTCTTAATCACAAAGCCGATTCCCTAGCCTACAATATTAAAGAATTATTTAAGAATCAAATTTTTGTGAACAATGTACCCTCTTTTTGGTCTTGCTTTTGTTAGTATCTGAGTTAAGTTGACAAAAAAAAGAATTCGCTACTGATATACTGATATGCTGACCAATTTAAAACACTGATCATCTTCTGTTATATACATGAAAGATTACATGAGTTTTACGAGTATGTTCTACATGTTTTTGATAGATATGATACTTTGTTCCTAAATTCCAGAATTGATTCTTTGGTTTGTCATTTTAGAGGGTTTGTTTGCGAATTTTCGTAAGTAGACAAAGAAAAATGGTTCTATTTTAAGCATGTATGTGGGTGTGAAAAAGCTAATAAAGACATCAATATGAAATCTTGAAGAAGTATGATATCTTTTGCACAATCTAGATAATATTAATTCACATCTTTTGAACTTAATTTGTTTTTATCTTTTGAAAAGTTGTGAATGTGATAGAGATTGCATCTTATGATCGATAATTCCAACCCAATTGAACAGAGAAAAAGAGGGCAACTCTTTTATATCCTATGATGCTTACCACAAGTTCAACTTCTCTATAAAAGCGTCATTTTTACATATGTATCATTTTAAAAAAAATCCGACAATTTAACCCACAAGAGAGACACACACATTATAAAGGAATAAAAACTCAAAGGCAGCAACTTTTCATTTTATTCTCGCCACTTGATTGCGAGAGAGGGAGAGAGATAAAAGGTCCAGAAAGTCTTTTCCTTTCCTTCACCCTCATCGTCTCTCTCTCTCCTTTCTCTCTCACAATGCTCATCAGAAATCATCTCCTTTTGGTTTCCTTGATGTGTTTTCTCTTCTAATCTCCGGTGAAAGAGAAGCTTGAATCAAAGATCGATAAGAAGGATTTAAAGACTCATCAGAGGAGAGAGAAGAAGAAACTTATCTATGGCCGCTATGACCGATAAGGAAGCTATGGTGGATCCTTTTTTGGTCGAGGCTCTTCAGAATCCTCGTCATCGTCTCACCAGTTAGTTCATTTCTCTCATACCCACGATTTGATGTTGCTTTCTCTGTCTTCGGTTGATCTGAATTTGGTCATCTCATCTCGCCCTAGCTTTTCTAGGGTTTCCATAGAATTGGGGGCTACCTTTAGTTTCTATCGAATCGTCATCTTTTGTTGGAGAGTTTGGTTTTATTTTTTGGTCTATGCTTTGATGATTATGGCTTGATTAGATCCATGAGTTTTAATGATCCCCATGATTATTCTTTTCTTGAAATCATAATTACTTGTATATAATAGTTCAATCAGAATCCTCATGATAGCGATTGTTTCATCGGCACCATGAACATTGAAGCTCGAGTATTCAAATCACTTTGAATTACCCCCGTCTAATATAATCATCTCTTAGCTCATAATATATTCAACACCTTTTTTTCTTTTCTGTTCAGATTAATTACTCTATCTGGAAAGATTCTCTTTAAATGTGGTTAATGGTTGATAGAAAGGTTGCATCTTTTTTGTTTGTTGGTCTGTGTTTTAGTTTTGCGGATGGAGCTCGATATACAAAAGTTCTTTCAAAACCCTGAGCAGCTTCAGTTCGAATTCCGGCCTTTTCCAACTTCGTACCTGCGTCTTGCTGCACATCGAGTTGCTCAGCATTATGGACTAGTAACCATGGCTTTGGACAATGGTGCAGGAGATGGAACTGACAACAGAATCCTGGTAACGAAAACCGCGGAAAGTCGATTTCCTTATGTCTGCTTGTCCGAAATCCCTGTTAAACAACCTGAGAATGGTAGACCCGAGGGTTTCAAAATCGCAATCAAGCCTAGACCCAAGAGAGGATCTGGTTCTGGGGGTAGCGGATCAGGAGTACAACAGAATCTGCTGAGAAGTGTCGAGGAGAGAAAAGAAGAGTATGATAAAGCCCGGGCTCGGATCTTTAACAGTCCTAGCAGTTCTGACTCTGAAGACTCTTCTTCACTACGACCTCCTCCTCTAGAAGCAAAAAACACATGTATTAACCGAAATGAAACTGAAGTGGCTGTCAATAATAACCCTGTTGATGCTGCTACTCGAGAATCTGGAAGGACAGTAGCCATTATCAGAGATAGAGAGAAAGATCGATATGACCCGGATTATGATAGGAGCTATGACAGGTATGTCGTGGATCCCGCCTATAGGTAAACCTTTCCATCTCTTTAATGGCGACATTCAAGAAAACTCATTGGTATTCGCTCTGCAAAGTAAAGGTCTTCTTTATTGTTTGTAGGTACGTTAGGGTAATGCCGTCTGGCCAAAACTTTAATCCAATACCGATCCACATTCGGTTTCACGATGGGGTTTTTCCGCAGTTGCCTAGAGGTCATCATCAAGCTAATCTAAACTATGGGCATCCGCTTAACCCAGCTTTGAGCCCCTTTAACGCAGCTACTTATACACCATGGCCAAACTCATCTGCTATGAACTATACACAATCGTTGAACGGTTCAGACACAAATCTATTCAGGTTTGCTCATGATATCAAATTGCATGTTTTTTTTTTGGCCATTTGAACGACTCTCTCAAATATAATGCTGACTCGGCATTTTTGGATTCAGGCATCCTTCTGCAAGCAATCCCTGACGACAAGAGTAGTGTTTTGAGTACTTCAATGTCTGTATGAAAAGCAGATTATATAGATATTAGCCTTTAGGAGCTCTCTGTTCTGTTCCGAACAATGGCTGCTTCTTTCATATATAACAAGACATCTCTACTATTTCTCTTTGAATTATATATTACTATCGAACTTTTGATGAACCCTACAATATACTTGAACAAAATCTTTGAAGATAGATAGCGTTTACTCTGTTGGTGAACCAAATTGTTCAAAGGTACTTGGAACTTGATTCTTCAATGAGATCTTTTTTGGAAATTAGAAAATGGGAAAGTAGCTAAAATCTGAAGAATGTTCACATTTAAAAGGTTTTGGTTACTTATAAAATGAGTTGGTAAAGACCTGGAGGGTCCATATATATTTTGGGAGAGACGAACAAGGGCAACTAATTTCCCAAAGTTCCTAAAGGAAACAATAATCAATCTCTCAATCTTGTAATGGTCCCAAATCACGGAACTGGATTATAATCCATCAAATTTGAAATATGATCGAGTTTACTAACAAATTTACCACATACAACTACCTAGTATATAGATAATTTGGACAACTTTCAAACAAAATAAATAAAAACAAAACCAACTCGAAATACACACTCTTTACATGGATAACTGTATCTGAAGAAGAAAAAAAACTGAATTTATAATAAATTTAAGAGAAAAAACAAATGATGGGGCTGACTTGGTGAGACAAGATCAGGACATGCCAGCTATGAACCCACCACCAATGCTTTTTAATCACTCTTCTCCTAAATAATTTAACTTTCATTATAAAAGAAAAGAAATCAAAATACTTTATTGTGTTTGGTCACTTCAATAATTCCATATATGCGACTTTATAATTGTTAGTAAATCAGTTGGGGTATGATTAAGGATGTAAGAGCATCAGATCCTGGATTCTGATTCTGCTTCCCATTTTCCTCTCTCTTTCTCTTATTGGCTCTTTCATCTCATTTTCTTTACATTGCACTATTTCATCCATGATCATGATCACTGAATCACATAAATATCTTCTTCAATAATACATTATTAACCTCAGTAAGTAATTACATTTGGTTCAATGTTATTCATATTCAGATTCTAGTAAATCAAACCAAGTAGTTAAAAATGGGAAAGCAAGTAACATTATGAAGCTTTTGTTTTTTTGTCCATCAAGATTGATTCGTTCTCAAACATTGAGTTTGTCCATATGGATTTACAA
Source organism: Lepidium aucheri (assembly GCA_900406435.1). NCBI lineage: Eukaryota > Viridiplantae > Streptophyta > Magnoliopsida > Brassicales > Brassicaceae > Lepidium > Lepidium aucheri. The sequence goes on along the minus strand of OVBA01000472.1, from coordinate 21,804 downwards.
AGAGTAAAAACCCATCTTTACATGAATCATAAAGAAGAAAGCTACATGACCTGAAAGAGAACTTCTTCAGACACAGAAATGCAGAGTGGATTTTATCAATGTTCATGAAGACTTAAGAGACATTTTGGACCTATAAAGGAATCAAATTTACCAACCTCTATTAACCTGATATAAACTTCAGAGTAGCCTACATTGCAAGCTATGGTTTAACAAAGATAAAAGGGATCAACGAATCAGCATCTTGATGATCAAGTGTTAACCAAAACCTTATTACCAAAAGATCTGAACTTTAGTCGTCTCGAGTTGGGAATAAAGTTAAGACTGTTCTTCCTCCATTAGCATTTGCAGATTCCAAATTCTCAGCGTAATTACCAACTGGACTATGCAATGATGGTGTAGTCATTCTGTGAAGTGATTGTTGCTGTTGAGTTTGCCTGGCTAAGAACGAAGGATCGAATTTCCCATTGGTTGGTGATCCGAATTGACCATTTGAAGTGGGTGAATTGAATCCACCGTTTGTTGGCGAGCCAAAATGTGCGGCTGCGATTTGGCGGTGGTGGAATTGAGGCGGTTGTAAATGAGGATTAGCAGCAACTGCGGCTGCGGCTGCAGCCATTTGTTGTTGTTGTTGAAGAGTTGCGATTGGAACAAAAGACGGCATGAAATGGTCAGAACTCGGAACTCGATTTGGGTGAAGGAAATGTGCAGGTACTGGAGAGCTAGCGAAGAGACGATCCGTCGCTGGATCTGATCCAGCTCCACCACCGGAAGATAACCCTTGCATTCTCTTAAGGTAAAGCCTATACTTTTGCAAATGACTAGCAACGTTTTCTCTGGTTAAACCATCAACACTCATAAGCTGCATAATGGTTTTAGGAACAGCGTTTTTGATCCCAAGATGTGCAACCGCATCAACGAAACGCTTGTGTAGCTGTGGAGTCCAGACGAGTCGTGGTCGTTTAAGAGTCCGAGCTGGTTCATCTCCTGCAGCTCCTGAGCCTAGATCTGCTGAATCGGCAGCGAATTCGGCTGAGGAATTAGCTTGAGAAGAAGGAAGCTGAAGCTGAGAAGGTGTAGGAGGTGTGGTTTGGTGATGAAGAGGTTGATTTGAGTTTCCATTACCATGGCTAGGGCTTCGAATATCGAAAGCAAGAGCTAGATCGGGTGAGATTAGAGACTGAGATAAAGGCATGAGTTCTTCTGGAGATGGAAGCTCTTCTTCCCATCTTGCAAACCAGTCTGAATCGTCTTCTCTCATTATATATCCTCAAAAACAAAAGTATAAAGCTTCACTAGAGCAAATCTCTCACAATCTCAGAGAGATCATTGAAAAATCAAAAGTTGAAACCTCAAAATCAAACTCGATTTTCCGGGAAAATTACACAGGCAAAATCCAAAACAGAGGAAATGAAACAAAGTTAAGATTTGTATGTATCACTCTGTATCTCTCTTTGAGAAAAGAGAAAAAGAAAGAAAGAAACGGAATCTGAGAATTAGATGATGATTGAGAAAGATAGAGAGAAGGAGTTCGAGGTGGATCTTCTTCTTTTTTTTTTTCTACTTTTTTTTGTACTCTCTCAGCTTTTTCAATCTCTTGTAATTTATGATGAAGGTACACTTACCAAATCTACAATAAATGCATTTATTTAACATCTTAATATATTTTAAAATTTTATCTAAAGATAGTTTTTTGGAGAATCAATCCTATCAATACTCGACCGACGCTAACTTTGGCGCGTGGATTCCACTTTAAACATCCATGAAATTGAACCTGAACCACCCATAACTCCTTCCACTGCTCCTTTCTTTTCTTTGTCTTTTTATGAAATTTATATACATATTATTTCATTGGATTATATCTTGAAAATTGGAAACTTAAAAGAAATAAAATATATTAATATGTGAAAAGACAAGGAGAAGAGACTGTCCATATTCTGGCTCTATTGTGAATTTGATAAAAACTAGGACTGTAATTAGTTTTTTGATTAGTACTAATGTAAAATCATGACTTAGTAGTGTGTTAGTTTGGACTTTAGAAACAGAATAATATTATCATTCTATTAGCAATAAAAACAGTGTATACTTTGCTTACATGATTATTCCATCTACTCAAAAACATTTAATATACGTGATGATACTGTTAATATGTCATTGTCAATAAATAATTATGTTTTAAGGAGATATTTTTAAGACCTAGTATTGGCTTCGCTTGCAAGCAAAGACAAAAAACATTCAACATTACTATGAATATTCAAAGTAGTGAAACTAAACATTTTGAGAAAAATTAAGATCATTAATATGTCATCAACATCATCATCTTTTGTTTTGCTTACAACAAATAAAATAGTTGTAACTTTCTGATTAGAATCCATTTCACGTGAAGACACCATAACAAAACCTCAATTTCTTCTTTATCCCAAACAATACTTGCTTGCTTTTATATATTAAAGAAACAATATTTGCTGGCCATGTACCGATTGGGCTGCGTTTGGGCTTTTTAAATTTGATCTTTCAATGAACGAAAATTGGGCTTAATTGATTGGGCCTAAGCCCATGTTTTATAAAATTTGTCAACACTTTATTTCGAGAAGTGTCCTCCTTTAGCGGCGACTTAACTTTAGGTTCGTCTAGGGTTTCGAAATTATAACCTAAAGAAGCGGCATATATAAAGATAAGCAGAGATCGTACAGTCTCATATTCTCAGAGAGGTTAGAGAACTGAGAGAGCTTCAAGCGCTAGGAGAAAATAATAACACGTCATCTCGGTGTTTCTTTGTCTACAATTGGAAAAACATGATTCTGACGTCATCTTATTTTTTCCAAATGTAGACAAAGCATCACCGTAATGACGTCATAAATCGTCTATCGTCTAATTTTCTCGATTGGTGTTTGGCTTCACTGACCGATTTATCCATATTTTTGATTTCAATCTTCCTTTGCTTAGATCGTCTATCTTTAATTGTCCCTACTTCATGTATTCTTTTTTCTCCCAGATCTTGTGTAGGGTTCTAAATTCACAGATGCGGATGATGATGGATCCAAGACTTGTTTCGTTTTTTTTTTTTCTTTTTTTTTTCTATGGTGAATTTGAGTGGTTGAAATACTTAATTCAGATAACTTTAAAGTAATCAATATCGTGAAAACTCTCATAATAATCGATCGAAAGCAACATAAAATCTATGAGAGATTTGTCTTTCCGACATAAATGGCTGTACGTTACGGCGATCACCACCAAAGCAAGTTTCTAGAATGATAAAACTTGTTGAATCAAAGTGACCAAAAATTCAACGACTATAAGTTGTGACTTGCGAGTCTTGTGACGATTTTATCAAAGAACAACTGTTCGTGACTCTATTTATTGTTATTCTTTTCCCTTAAGTTATTGTTATAGGTTGTGATTTTCTCGTAGCAGAGATAATCATCGTGCTCATTCGTGTCGCAGAATAACGCAAGAGAAGGAAACATTTTTTTTTAGCACAAAATTAAAAGAGAGATCTTTAGATAAGAAAATATATGTAAAATCAAATCGGACTCCGTTTTCATCCTCCGACGCCGGCGATGTCGATCTCATCGGATCTCGCCGGCGTTGGTCTTGTTCTGGCCCTTCCCTCTATTCCTTGCCTCTTTTGTTGTTAGTTTTCGTTGGTCTTCTTCTTCGAACAGAAATCATGGTGATAGATGGTGAATTCAGAAGCCCTGCCTTTAAAGGAAAAAGACACCTTCGTTGCCTCAACCACCATGGCCTCTCATCGGAGATGAGATCTCTGTATCTTCTACCGTTCTCCTTTCTTCCATTTTTTTCTTTGGTTGTTCCCTTTATCATTCTGGTATTTTACTCTATTCCGGCGATCTCCCACCGCCGAGACCGCCAACCACCTCTTTCATGCACTCTCCATGTCAAGCTAACTCGGTCAATGGTTACTTCCTTTTCCGGCGAAGCTCAAATCTTGCGTTTTGCTTCATCTCCCCCTCTATCGTGTCAACAAACACGAGCAACTGCTGCTCAGTGGAGAGTCCCCTACGGGATGAGCACAGACAACCGACAAGATTCAGACCTAGGAGATGACTCCTCAGCTTTCTCCGATCTGCAACTCTCCGGCGAAGTGAACAACCACAAAGACGGCGCCGCCCAAAACCCTAATTGGGATCAATGCTCCTTCACCCATTCAGGATCTATGTGGACTGGACCTGGTAATGGGTTTCGATGTTGGGCTTGGTTTGGCTTAAGGTACCATTTAAATTCTTTTCTAATGAGTCTATGGAATTGGGCCTTAGAGGAAATGCCAAATTCTATGGGCTTTGGTTTAGATCTAAATGAGCATGTCCATTTCTTTAGCTTTTTATCTCTACTAACCACCTTGCAAAAGGCATTAGATCAAATATTCCTCTCTGTATGGGAGAGAACCGATACACGAAGTTTCCCCTTAAGGGAGAAAAATATCAACAGCTTATACCCTTTGGTTTTAAGAGCTGTCCATTTAATTCACCTGACCTTTGAGTCAATCGAACTTGGAATTATTCATGTTTCTTTCCATATTCAAGAACAGTATTCCAACCTCTATCCAATACTCTCAGCTTGTTCGAGTCTCCTCCAACTGATTGTATCTTTTGTTATGTGTTTATGTCAATTTCAACTAAGCAATGTATTTTTCTCTGTTTCTTGTATTAATAAACTCTTAAGTTATTAATGGAAACAGTTTGTGTGTGACAAAAAAAAAAGTTATTGTTATTTCGGAATGCACTCGAAATCATTATTTTTGAAATGCCCGACACTCTAAAACAAGAATAGGTAATAAATTATTATTTATAATTTCTCAAAATGACAATAAGGTTATCTTCTAATTGAAAATTACTATCATAACCAACTTTTATTTATAAATTACTTAGATAAATTATTTTTAAAATTATTTATATAACCTATTTTTTTTCTCTGTTATAATTAATTATTACTATACCCTTACTCTTTTTCAAAAAAAAAGAGAATGAGTTGTAGTTTTCTTTTTACTGATAGTAGGCAATCAAGAAAGATTTTAATAAGATTATTTAAAAATAGAAATATTCTAAATCTATAAAAAAGATATTTTATTCCTAGATCTATAAAAAAGATATTTTATTCCTTTTAAAAATATATATATACTGAAGAAGTTTCTCCATGATCTAAGAAATTTTTAAATTATGGTAAAAGAAACAAAAGATTTTAGTTCTATCAATAAAGATTCATTGCCTATTGATGTTAAGGTAATAATTATACCAAATTATTTGCTTTTATGGTTTTGTTATTAAAAGTTTTTAGTTTTAACAGACTTCCTGCAAGTCTGCCAAAATTCTGGCAAACTTCCTACAAGTCTACCAACTTCTGACAGACTTCCTGCAAGTTTGCCAACTTCTGGCAGACTTCCTGCAAGTCTGCCAACTTCTGGCAGACTTTTCGTAAGTCTACCAAAATTCTGGTAGACTTCCCGCAAGTCTGCCAAAATCTGGCAGATTTTTTTTCGGATACACAAACCGATCGATCGGAATCCAGATCAATCGGTCTGAATCCAGATCAATCGGTCTGAATCCAGATCAATCGGTCTAAGTTTTTCTGTGAAAAACTATTTGGTCTGCAAAGTTCAGACCGATCAGTCTGAATCCGAATCGATCGGTCTCAGGTTTTCTGTGAAAACTATTTGGTTTGTAAAGTTCAGACAGATTGGTCTGCATCCAGACCGATCGGTCTGAACTTTGCAGACCAAATAGTTTCTTCAGAATAACTTTAATCGATCGGTTTATACATCTTCAGATCGGTCAATGCATCTAAACGATGGAACCTATATTTTTAAATGCTTCGGATATGTTGCCTGTCTGATCTAGACGTAGATCGATCGGTCTACACCGCTATATTCATCAAACTTCACACCAGAATAATACGGATCGATCGATCTTGTCTAGACCGATCGATCCCTATTGTTCTGGTTCGATGTTTAGTATGTATAATAGTGTAGACCGATTGGTCTAAAAATAGATCGATCGGTCTGGTTTAATCTGGAAAAAAAAATTCGTATCTTAAGTCAACTTCAAATATGAATCTATCATATTTAGCGAATAAAAATAAAATAAAGGACCGAGCAGTAGTAGGTTCATATCACAAAAACAAACTATTCGATTCAAAAGTCGGTTCCTAATATTTCAACTCATTAAAAATCTCTGAAGTCAGCTTCTCTCTTACAATCTTGATGTTTGAATAAGAAATTGGTGTTTTAAATGACACACCTAACGCATGACATTCGATGAACTTAATGGCATATATACCACAATCACCAACCTTAAACATTTGTGAAATTCCTCTATATAGTCTTCGAATTTTATACTTTTCGACACTCATACTTCCTCTTTCTGATTCTGGTGCTGCAGCACGTAGAAGATGGGGTAGCATATGCGCTATTGGTTTCACTGGTGCACTAATACCTTCGTTTGAAGTGCCATTAAAACCACAATCTAAAAAATCGACAAATCGACTTGGAATAGAAATAACGAGTACAACCCAATGGTTTCCACCAACATTTTGAACACAATAAATATCATCTACGTCTGTCCTCCAAGATAACCCTATTTTAGCAAATTCTGGGAATTCACCATTTGCGTATTGAAGTGATCCGCTTGGAAAAACTTGCTCTTCTTTCGAACCTAAGAACTCTTTGTACTTCGAGCACTAGAAATCAGTGAAATAATCGTCGAGGAAAGCGATTCTTCTACTTCTAAACATTGATGAATTCTTCATAAATCTTGAACGCAACATATACATTGCGCACTCAGTATGCTGTAAATACAAAAAAAATCATGTAAATACAAAGTAAAAGAAAATTTGTTACAATGAATGACATCAACTTACCAATGAAATTAGCCAGCCTTGTGGTTTCCGTAGTACATTAAAAAAGTCTTCTCCTTTGTGTCCAGATCCTGTTGGATAATCTCTGAAATTTACATTTTAAAGTTAATGAATAGTATAAGTAAACATTAATTAAAGACATACAATCAAGATCAAAGTTCTTACAGCTTTAATAGAAGCCAATCATTCAAAGCCTTAGTTTCTGAGTATCCACCGGTGCAAATACATTGTGTTGAATCCCCGTAGTGGTCTTTAAACGTTTATTTATGATGTCGGTAGCAGGGTCGTACACCTTATACGGTGTTACTATTGAAGGTCCAGGTTTTGTCACTCTTATGCTCTTCCCTTTGATGTGTTTACCGTTATCGTCTTTAAACATTGCTTTTATTGCATTCATAGACTTCTCACTCAATTTTCCAGATGAAGAATTAGACTCAGATATCTTCACATTGGAAGATTTTTGGGACAGATCTTCATACCTTTTTGTAGTTTTGTAGCTTCCAGATTCTGTGCTTTCATCATCAGATGATATCAATTTCTTGAAATCAGTTTTCGCTCCACGTAGGTCAGCAAGATTTGCGGATGTCGGCACATCGCCTAAATCTTCGTCTCTCAGGGAAGGAATTGCAAATCCTGTATATTGATTAAAAGTAAAAAAACTTTAAAACTACAAAATAATATTTCAGACTAAAACTTAAAAAGAAATTGTGATCTACCTCTGCAGTCTTCGGCTTCATTCTCGAACTCGACAAATTTTTCTCGAATATTTCAATCCTTAGAAGTAACTCACTATAATCCTTCTTCTTTGCTTCTTCCTCAAGGAAATTAATTCTTAAAAGTGTCGTTTCATAGTCTTTCTTCTTCACCTCTTCTTCAATAATTCGAGTCTGCATCGCTTCAAATTAATTCATCTTCTTCCTCATATCGTCTAATTCATCCTCAAGAGCATTATGTTTAGCTTGTAATTCTTCAACCTTATCATTTAAAAAACTAAAACCAGAACCAACCGATTTCTTTTTCTCCACCCTCATTTTTTGCACTTGTTTATTCCGTTGACTTGATTTTTTCAGAATGTTAGCTTCTCCAAGACCATTACCACTGTCATCATGAATGTCGTATACTAAGGTGTACAACCCCTCATCAACCCAAATTACTGATCCTAGACCACTATCTTTCATAATAGCTTTGATAAGAACATCAATTTTTTTGTCCGTCCGTTCATTGTCCCAAACAGCAGGTTCCAAATCATTCATTAAAGGAGTTAGATTGCTCTACAATGACCACGAAACAACAACATTAAAATTAAAAAATTCACGAGCTCAACAAAACAAACAAAACAATAATAAAAATACCTCCATCTGTAGTACAATTGTGTGGATGCCAACACTCTTTTTCCCTTTTGTACCTCTGTATTTTAGAAGAAACGGACAATCAACATGAAATGGCCTACCAGTTATCGCACCAAGATTAGGTACAACATAATACACCCATACTTGGAGTGTTTGTATGAACCCATGAATAGTGCATGATGATGCAGTATAGACAACACTTTTAACTGAATCTATGAATTCCTTGAAAGCTAATCTTCCCCACGGATACTTTTCAAAACATTCCAAATCAAAAACCATATTCGCCCTTTCGACCTAAGCCAGGCTAATAGGTTGCTATTGAATGGCTAAGCTGCACCTTATCTTCATAACCCAAAATGACTAATACAATAGACAAATATGCAAATCGAGTTTTCTCCTCTGTAAACCAAGAAGCTACTTCTCCACACACAACTTTCAAATCCTTCTTACACAGACTTCTTCCTTTTAATTTCAACTTTTGCCAAAACAAGTCTTTTCCAGTATTAGTACTTACATCGAACTCGTTTTCATCTGGAAAAGGTGACTAGTTCAGAGTCGTTATGGCTTCAAACTCTGATAATGAAAATCTAGCAGGTATATTACCATACAAACACCATATCTCATATTTTTTGGTACACACAAATTGTTTCTGAAGAATATACTCCACAACCTTTGAAGATCACGTGAACTTATTGTCGGTGAAGTTTACAACAACCCCTACCGCAGAATCTCTTATTTTGTTCCACACTTCCTCACCAACAGCAAAACTAACTTATTCTAACCACCCAGGCTTGCAATGATAATTAATACTTTTTCAAATTTTGGCTCTGTACCAATGGTAATAAGTCATTTTGGAAATCCTAACTCATTACTCTTCTGTGTCGTCATCCTATGAGAAAAAAAATAATTCAAGATCAATAACACATCGTGTAGAACGATCACATGACAAATCAAATGAATTATTATGAACAAACAAGGACCGATCGGTCTAATTGGAGACTAATCGATCCAACTTTGTTCAAATAAAATTGTGGCACATAATAAACCAGACTGATCGATCTGGAACTGGATCGATCGGTCTAGATTTCTGTGTCACACTTTTAATTTAACAAAGTTGGATCGATCAGTCTCCAATCAGACCGATCGATCCGGTTTTCGCAAAAAAAACCCCAGTTTCAGAATTCCCTGAAATCAAACATGGTTTAACGCATAAGAAACTCAATACTAATCAATATTCAATGAAAAACACAATTTCTATTTAAGAATCACTAAAATTAAATGAACAAAAACCTGATTATGCAGCAGATAACTCAGACACATTGTATTGCATAACCTAACAAAACTTGAATAGAGAATATGTTTTTTTTTTTGGGAAAATTGAAACAGAGAAACTAAAAGAAATTTAACGTGATTAGTTTTATAGGGAATCAAAACTAGGACAGTAGGTTTTTGTTTCTGGAAAAATTGAAGAGAAACTAAAAGGATTATAAGAAATTTCTGAAGTGAAGGGTAAAATACGTATATTTGAAAAAAGTAGGTTATCTAAGTAATTTAAAAAAAGAGGTTATCTTAGTAATATATAAAATAAAGTAGGTTATATTAGTTAATTATATATATATATATATTTCATAAATTAGCAGTATAAGAGCATCTCCAATGAGAGTTCTTAACTAAAAATCTTTAGAAAAATAATATTAAAATAATAAATAGGACCCATGAATAGTTAAGAATCAGACAATCCGCATTGGGAGGTTCTCACAAGGTTCTCACAAGACTCTCTCATCAAAAAAATAAAAATAAAATATTAGATAATATTATTCTATTGTGAGAGTCTCTCTAAAAACGTAGGAACTCCTACCCATAGTTTCTCAAATGAGAAACTCTCTCACTTTTTTTGGAGAGATTCTCTTACTTTTTGGAGAGACTCTCACGATAAAATAGTATTGTCTAATATTTTATCATTATTTTTTTTATGAGAAACTCTTGTGAAAACCTCCCAGTGCAGATGCTTTTAGATCCTAAAAGTTCTAATTTAAGAACAGATCCTTAGTGAGTTTTTACACTTTTCGCGGGCCCCATTAACATGTAGCGACCTGCGAATGGTTAGTTTTTTTTTTAAATCTAAAAGAATAATAATAATAAAAATTATTATTTTTAAGAATTTGTGCATGAATATCACCATTGAGGATGCTCTAAGCATTACTATAATTTGTGTTAAGTTCGTTTTAAGAATTAAGAATATTCGATTATTTTCTAAAACCTGGAGATTAGTGTGGATCCAGTCCGGTCTTTTTGGCTTGAAAACAGAACGAAGAAAAATCAAATTATTTTACTCCATTAAACACATTGAACCAAAACCACTGATCCATTAGGTTTATGAAAAATTTATCATTATCCGATTGGACAGATTCTGATAAAAATAACAATAATTGAAATTAAATGATAATAATAATCGCGTTATCCAAAGTAGAGAAACATCTTTATCCAAAAAGAAAAAAAGAAATAGATGAACAGAGAGTTATACAGATGAATGAGGTTCAGTAGTCGTCGCTTCTAATCAACCTTCACTTCTTCCACGAAAACGAGCAATTCGATCTAACGTGAAAGCAAGGATTCGTTGGATTTTGCTTCATACTCTAAGCAAAACTCCAAACAACCAGCATTCTTATACCTTCACTCTTCTTCTTTCTGATCCTTCATCCACTTCTCTGGTTTCGTTCATTAATCCATTGTAGTTGATTCCAGAGGTTTGATTTTTCATTTCTTGTTGATTTCATTACTGGGTTCTTCACCCTGCACTATCTTTTTTTATTGCATGATTCTAATTCGTTACTTATGATACCAACCAGACAAAGCTCTTAACTTTATGACTAAGATTTGAGATTCTCTTGTGGACAATCGGGAAAGCTAATTGTGTTTCAAAACTTTTCTGTTATTGAAGCCAATTGTGATTTAAAGTCTGAAGGTTTGACTCTATGAGTTGAGATTGAGGCCACTCTTCACTTGCAATAACTTTTCTTTTTGTTTCTCGTGTCTCTGATAGATCTTATGTTTGAGAAGTACGAGCAAAAGAGGCTCTCTGTTTTACTTGTCTTATGTCATCATAATCGTCACTGGAGTTTCGTTTTTGTAGCCGTCTATTACCTTCTTTTGTGGCTTTTTATAATGGTATAACGCGCTTAACTTGAAAAAGATTTAATGTTTCTATTAATGTCTCTTACATAGGTTCTTGGTTTATTTGGATGTGGTAATTATGGATACGGAGTCGTGGAAATTTCTCAGGAGTGTTTGCATACTTTCTTTTCTCCTTGGCTCTTGCTTTGTGTATCAAAGCCTTCGTGTTGTTCATGCTCAAGAAAATCCAACACCGGAGGTAACTTTGCAAGTAGATGCTTCTGATGGAGCTGGACGACCCATTCCTAAAACGCTATTTGGGATATTCTTCGAGGTTTGTTAATGTTAATGTTACGGTCTCAAATATATCTCTGCTATATACACAATGTATTAAATCATGTGTTTTGTATGTAATATGTATACAGGAGATCAATCACGCTGGTGCTGGTGGACTATGGGCTGAACTTGTTAGCAACAGAGGTTAGATGTTTATATAATCACGTTTGGCTTATTTGTCTTTCTTTACATGATGGGAAAAATTGGAGGTAGTAAAGTAACTCTTAAGCAAAACTTTGGTTTCCAGGGTTTGAAGCTGGTGGGCAAAACACACCGTCTAATATTTGGCCATGGTCCATTGTTGGCGATCAGTCGTCCATATATGTAGCTACAGACCGTTCATCGCCCTTTGAACGAAATAAAATTGCATTAAGAATGGATGTGCTCTGTGATAGCAAAGGTTGTCCATCAGGAGGTGTCGGGGTTTATAATCCTGGTTACTGGGGCATGGTGTGTGTCAATTTTGAAAAGTTTTACAACTCTGCTTTCTGTTTCCGCTTTGTGTCAAGACTATGGCTAGCTTAACTTATCGTTTTCATTTTCTATACATGTTTAGAATATTGAACAAGGAAAGAAGTACAATGTGGCTCTTTATGTGCGCTCGTATAATGATGTTGATGTGTCTGTGTCGTTAACGAGCTCAAATGGATCGCTGACTCTTGCTTCTGAAAAGATCATGTGAGAAACAATTTCAGATACTTCAGTTAAGTCTGAATGTTCCGGTTGTTGTTTCAATGTTTGAAGGTTTCAATTGTGTGCTTTTATTTGTTTTAATGTAGAGCTTCTGCGTCAGAAGTTGCAAATTGGACAAAAAAGGAAGTTATTTTGGAGGCAAAAGGGACAGATCATAGTGCAAGACTTCAGTTAACAACAACTAAGAAAGGGTCTATATGGATTGACCAAGTGTCAGCCATACCGGTGGATACTTACAAGGTTCTTTCTGATTCTCTGTAGAGCCTTAAAATGAAAGACTGCAAATTTCTGATAGAGAAAAGAATTGGACGAAAAAAGTACTGAAGAGGTAATCTTGTTTGGCTGATTTCAGGGACATGGCTTTAGAAACGATCTTTTTCAAATGATGGTCGCTTTAAAACCCAGTTTCATCCGCTTCCCAGGTAATTTTTGTAACTAGTAGCATTTTGTTTTGTACATAGACGCACCTACAGTTTATTCACCGCTTTGGTTCTTTCGTGGGCTTAGGTGGTTGTTTTGTCGAGGGTGAATGGTTAAGTAATGCATTCCGCTGGAAAGAAACCGTTGGACCTTGGGAAGAGAGACCAGGACATTTTGGCGATGTTTGGAAATATTGGACCGATGATGGCCTTGGCCACTTTGAGTTCTTTCAAGTGAGACTTCTTGTTTTGTTTTTTTCTATTCTACCTATGAAAAATCCTCTGTATTGGAAATCAAATGTTAAAATGAACATTTTTGCAGTTGGCAGAAGACATTGGTGCAGCCCCAATATGGGTGTTCAACAACGGTATTCATCATTCTCTAGAGACGTTGTGTAACCAATTAATATCTCTTTTGTCGTCCAAATCTATTGACCTAATTCTATATCTCTGAGCAGGAATCAGTCACAATGATGAAGTTGAAACTGCCAGTATCATGCCCTTTGTTCAAGTATAATTACTTAAGCTTCCTCTGTTTCACCAGTTGAAGAAGCTGGAAAAGTAAAACTTTTTCTTCTTTTTGTTTCAGGAAGCACTAGATGGTATTGAGTTTGCCCGAGGAGATGCTAATTCTACATGGGGATCAGTTCGAGCTAAAATGGGACGCCAAGAACCTTTCGAACTGAAATACGTTGCTATTGGGAATGAAGATTGTGGAAAAACTTACTATCAAGGTTATGCATCAATGATCATATTTGACTTAATATGTTTACTGAGCATTTTAGATACTAAATGGGATTACAATTTTCCAGGAAACTATATGGTATTCTATAATGCTGTTAAAAAAGCCTATCCAGATATCAAAATCATCTCCAACTGCGATGGATCATCTCATCCCCTTTCCCACCCAGCTGACTACTATGACTTTCACGTAAAGTTTCTCTCTTGACAGAATCTGTAAATGTTGTCCAATGTTCTCTCATCCGCCTCAAAGCATTGTTTCCCTTTATCACAGATTTACACTTCTGCTAGCAATTTGTTTTCCATGTATCATCAGTTTGACCGCACTTCACGCAATGGTCCAAAGGTACAGTGATAGATTGTTACATAACTGAATTCCAACCTAGACAAAAGAGGAAGCTTTGAACATTTTGCTCACTCGTAGTAATTTGTTTGCAGGCTTTTGTCAGTGAATATGCTGTAACTGGAAAAGATGCTGGTACAGGAAGCCTTCTTGCCTCTCTTGCAGAAGCTGCATTTCTCATTGGTCTTGAAAAGAATAGGTTACCATCAAATTTTCTCTTCCTGGGCTTTGATTGCTAATAAAAACATCAAATGACTAAAAGGTTGATGCTCTCTTTATTGCAGTGACATTGTGGAAATGGCTAGCTATGCGCCACTCTTTGTGAACACAAATGATAGACGGTACCTCTCACTTAGTTATCCGGTTCATTTTCAGTACTTATATAGCTACTTGAAAGAAGGCAACAATAATCACAAATTCTTGAATTGGTAACAGGTGGAACCCGGATGCAATAGTCTTCAATTCCTCTCATTTATATGGAACTCCTAGTTACTGGGTCCAACGGTTCTTCGCAGAGTCAAGTGGAGCAACTCTTCTCACTTCAACACTCAAGGGAAACACTTCTTCTCTTGTGGCATCCGCAATCTCCTGGAAAGACAATGGCAAAGATTACATTCGCATAAAGGTACACACCGAGAGAAACATCTATAGAAAACTTCAAGCCTGACTTGTGATTCAAAATCTCTTAAACTTGCAACTCTATTTGCAGGCTGTAAACTTCGGAGCTAGCTCAGTAAATCTGAAAGTGTCGATGACTGGATTGGACCCTAACGTGATGAGACTTTCGGGATCAAAGAAGACAGTACTTACATCTGCCAATGTGATGGATGAAAACTCCTTCACACAGCCAGAGAAGGTAAAATCAATAAACGAAACGAATCATCATCATTCATTCATCTAATTCGCTCCTTGGTTTTTTTTTTTTTTTTTTTNTTTTTTTTTTTTTTTTTTTTTTTTTTTTTTTTTTGACAGGTTGTGCCACATGAAAGCTTGCTCGAGATGGCAGAGGAGGATGTGACTGTTGTTCTCCCGCCACATTCTTTCTCTTCATTCGATTTGTTGAAGGAATCTTCAAACATAAAAATGCCAATTTCTGATACTGCTTCCTCTCAGACAAGTTACATTGCCTGAAAGAGAAAACGATGACAAGGAGCATCATAAACTTCACGTCAAAAGTCTCTTGTGGTTAAACTATAATGACAACTTAGTAATATAAATTGCGTACCCATGTATGTAAATAATAATAGCTTGGTGGATAAAATTTACTTTCTTTAATCATAAACATATCTTGCTCTTAGATAACTTGACATGCAAGAATGAAGTATAAGAGTTTATTATTCATGGAAGTGGGCCTGGGCCAATTTTGGTAAGTTTTAACTAAAAAAATGTTCGGCGTAACAAAATTAACAAAAGTGGTACGAGGAAAAAGTGCAAATAGAGAAGACAGGATTCAGATTCCGAAGACGTTCGTGACTCTTCTTCGCTTTCAAATCTCTCTCTCTAGTCAAAATTAGGATTTATTCATTTCAATTTGATAAGGAATTTCGATTTCTCTTTTCCGGAATCTAGATTATGTCCGCATCAGCGGTGTCTGTCACCGCTAATCCTAAGACGGCCGTTAGACGGACGCCGGTTCTCTCCAGTGAGAAGAAATCCAACTTAGACTTCCCGCCGAGCGAGTCGCATGCGAATGCGGTAATTGGAGAGTCCACTGGTACGAACCGGGATCTGATTCGCACTGAAGCTGTAGCTGCCGCTGAGAGATCTAGCAGCTACGACGTGGGTCCGGTAACTAGGAATTCGGGATCCACCGCCACGGGGACTAAAACAACCACCACGCAGCGTCGAACGCGGAAGGTTCCGGGGACTAAGACAGAGAATGCTCAGTGGAGGAGAGTGGTTAGCATGTACGCTAAGCAATTGGGGGCTCTTCTGTTACTAGTTGGGTTGATTCATCTGATTAGGAAATTGACTCTAAAGGATACGTCTCTATCTTCCCCGAATTTCCCAATTGAAACAGAGATGGTGCTTTCGGAATTGGAGAGTCGAATTTCAGCAGTCGATGGTCTAGTAAAGACCACGACGAAGATGATGCAGGTTCAAGTTGAATTTCTCGATAGGAAGATAGAAAGCGAAACAAAAGCATTGAAGCAAACTATCGATTCAACATCATCTGCGTTACAGAGTGAGTTAAATAAGATAGAGTCTAAGACAGAGACACTACAGGCTTCCATAGAAGAATTCATTGCTAAACCTTTGGTATCTAGAGAGGAATTAGAGAGGGTTTATGAGGAATTGAAGAAGGGCGGTGATTCTGCTTCTAACAATATTAACATTGATGAATTAAGGGCTTATGCTCGTGATATAGTGGAGAAAGAGATTGGAAAGCATGCTGCAGATGGCCTTGGCCGAGTAGACTATGCATTAGCGTCTGCTGGGGCTTTTGTTATGGAACATTCCGATCCATATCTTGGTGTTAATGAAGGTAATTGGTTTGGGACTAGCAGGCGACGGGTTCATAGCAAAGCGGTTAAGATGTTGACTCCGAGTTTCGGGGAACCTGGACAGTGTTTTCCTTTGAAAGGAAGCAATGGCTATGTTCAAGTCAGGCTAAGAGCACCGATAATACCAAAGGCTATTACTTTGGAACATGTCTCTCAGGTAATACTTACATCTCATGCTATACTTTTACACAATGATCAGTTTATACATAATTTTAATATTAGCTGTTGGCAAGGTTGTCTCTGTGAAGTTTTTTGACCTTCGGATGCTATGTACAACCGAATGAATTGCTGGTGATGTATGTTATATTGAATAGAGGGAAAGAAGGTAGTTTTCTTTTTTGGTGAATTTGATCGTCAGGTTTAGTTTAGGTCACTAGCTGAAAGTATGCATTGAGGGTATTTAGATTGATTAGTTAGTATCTTTCCATCAACGAATAGGTTTCTATTGTATACAATCATTGGATAGTCCTTTCGGTTACAGAGTTTAAGTTGATGGTCAGAACAGGCAGTGGCGTATGACAGATCGAGCGCCCCCAAGGATTGCCGTGTATCAGGATGGCTAGAAGACAAATATATGGAGAGTGGGGCAATGCTTCTTCTTACAGAGTTCAGTTACGACTTAGATAGGTCCAGTGCACAGACATTCGACATTGCAGATTCTGCTCACACCGGACTTATCAACACTATTAGACTAGATTTCACATCCAACCATGGGGGCTCTTCACACACTTGTATCTACCGCTTCAGGGTTCATGGCCGTGATCTAAACTCTGTCCCTGTTGTTCATTCTTGACCTGAAGTCCAAAACACGTTTTCTCCTTGTAATATTCCCTCAAACTAGTATCTCTTTTTGCGTTAGTTTATGTGGTCAAAAAGCTTCCTGAGTATGTAACTAGAATTATTCGGAATTTTTTTCTTTAGCTTTGAAGTAATAGGAAATACTAATTTCAAGTCTGGTTTGGTTCGGTTTTCTTTGGTTAGATCATGTATCCGCCGGAATTAAAATTTAATTGAAATATAGTTTGGTATTCGGTTTTGGTTTCGTAACAGAGATTTGGTTATATATTCCTTTTCCATTTAATTAGACCATTACTTATACGTGTGAATAGCGTAATTGAGAAAGTGACGACTTCTTTAGGCTTCACCGTCTTGCCTTGTCCTAAAGCTCCCCAACACATCACATGCATATTTTTTACGGTCAATTCGTAGATATGAAACCCACTTAACCAAGTCAACCCAACTTGTTTTATTCTAAATAATATTAAATACAAATCAATCTTGAGGCGTCTAATCTTTATATTTAGTCAAATAGACATCTAATTAATGTAATTTTTTACAGTGTCACCTGGCATAACACAAAAATTAAGCACTCAAACATACCCAATTTAATGGTTAAATCACATGAAAAAAAAAATCATTTAACCAAGTCAACCCAAGCTTGGTAATCGTGACGGTGGATCATCAGCTCCAAAACCAATTAGATCTCAGAAAAAAACAAAAACAAAAACTCTATAATTGACCAAAAATGAAATGGTACATGACTACTTGTATATTGATTACTAGACCAACATGCATTACATAATGTAGTTTCCCACAAACCCATGCATTCCTTAATTCCACAATACGCTCCTCCTATAGTCTATATATAGCACATTCACAATTACAAATACCATATAATTCATACAAAACAAAATGTTAAAAATGCAAACATCAAACTTCTCTTCTTCTCTCTTGTTCCTCTCAATTATTTTCCTCTCATGGTCTTTGCTAATCTCAGCACAACAATCTATATTACAGCCACCTTCTCAACCTCCTTCACAATTACCGTCTGAGTCTCCGTCACTGTCACCGTTTGCGTCTCCGTCACAGTCACCTTCTTTGCCTCCGTCACAGCCACCTTCTGTGCCTCCCTCGCAGCCACAGTCTCCTTATGCTGCTTGTAAGTCAACTCCATACCCTAAGCTCTGCCGTACGATCCTCTCCGCTTTTAAATCCTCACCGTCCGATCCTTACCGTTACGGCAAATTCACGATAAAACAATGTCTCAAGCAAGCGAGGCGTCTCTCCAAAGCCATCACCGGATACACTCAACGTGTAAGAAAACAACCAGGCTCCGTCTCGGCTGAGGAAATCGGCGCAGTCGAGGACTGCGGCGAGCTAGCTGAGCTCAGTGTGAACTATCTTGAAACGGTCACGACGGAGCTAAAAATGGCTGAGGTTATGACGGCAGCTCTCGTGGAGCAAGTGAACAGTCTTCTCAGTGGTGTGGTGACGAACCAGCAGACATGTATTGATGGACTCGCGGAGGCAAAGAGTGGATTCGCGGCGGCGATTGGATCTCCGATGGGGAATCTCACGCGCCTTTATAGTATCTCGTTGGGGCTTGTGAGCCACGCGCTTAACCGTAACTTGAAGAGGTTTAAAGCCTCCAAAGGCAAAGTATTTAGTAACTCGACCACTCGCCAGCCACTCGAGACTTTAATTAAGGTAATTCTTTAAACTTGTTTTTAATTCTGTCTTTTTTCTTCATATGTTTATAACATAATAATTATAATATACACTTTCCACCAAAAAAAAGTAATTATAGTATACACTTTTAACAAAAACGAAAAGTTAGTTAGATAGTATCAATGTAGGAGTAGGATAATCAGTCATAGATTAATCATATATATTTTTGTATGGTTCTGAAGACAAGTAGTTTGTGCTATAAAATCACACATTAATTCAAGTTATACCATGGACAAAAATAGTTTGGACGTACATATATAAATGAACATGCCTCCTAGTTATATATGGTATGAATTGACTAGTTTAGGACGCAGGGCTGTGATTAGATAATCCAACATATCTAAAAAATTTCTCGATCGAGTCGTAAATGGATGTGCTATTGTTGTGCGGGCCAGAACGCGTAAGAGAATAAATGGCACATGGCCTAACACCTTTTTTTTTTTTTNCTTTTTTTTTTTTTTTTTTTTTGTGTGTGTGTGTGTGTGTTTGTATACAATTCAATAATGATCGAATGGTCCCATTTATTTTGACTTTACCAAAATATTCATTTTGCTAGCATTGGAATCCAACTGCGTTCACGTGCATGTCCTCATCACTCACTATTTTCCACCGTCACTTAATGTTGATTTGAATGGCATGAGTTTATGAGCTAATCAAGCCAAATTATATATTTTTGATTCACATGCTAATTGTATATTTAATCATATATAGTTAACCGTCATCAATGATTTAAACGATAAAAGTGTTGGTTTCTTTCACAAACATTTTAATATAAAATATTGGTCTAGAATCCTCAAATAATTTTTTATTTTTGGTATTAGGGCTTACGTAAAACATGCGAAAAGGAAAAAGACTGCCGGAAAGCTAGCCGGAACTTAGGGGAGCTACGTGAGACAAGCGGCGGTTCAATCCTCGTAAACAAAGCAGTGATCGTCGGTCCATACAAATCCGACAACTTCACAACCATCACCGATGCTATTGCAGCCGCACCTACTAACACTAGACCAGAGGATGGTTACTTTGTCATTTACGTAAGAGAAGGTGTCTACGAAGAATATATTGTTGTTCCGATCAACAAAAAGAACTTAATGCTTGTCGGAGATGGAATCAATAAGACCATTATTACTGGGAACCATAATGTTGTTGATGGTTGGACTACGTATAATTCCTCGAGCTTCGGTTGGTATTTGTATCTCTCTTTTGGAAATTATAGCGACGTTTATGATATATTAGCTATATAGAATTGAACTTTTGTTTATTTGCAGCGGTGGTTGGAGAGCGGTTCATGGCGGTTGACATCACATTTAGAAACACAGCCGGTCCTGAAAAACATCAGGCTGTGGCATTGAGGAACAATGCAGAAGGATCATCCTTTTATCGATGTAGTTTTGAAGGTTACCAAGATACTCTCTACGTTCACTCTCTCAGACAATTCTATCGGGAATGCGATATATATGGTAATATACTTAGTTTTGTATCTGTTTATGCTTTCAGTACTTGTTTCTATATAACAGTTCTTGGAAATATGATATTTAGATCTTAGGCTCAATCTCATAGCTTTAGATTTATTTGTTGATATAATTTTCCCTTATATTCAGGTACCATCGATTTCATATTCGGAAATGCAGCCGCAATCTTTCAAAACTGCAACATATATGTTCGAAAACCAATGGCACAACAAAAAAATGCAATAACAGCTCATGGAAGAACCGATCCAGACCAGAATACGGGAATCTCTATCATAAACTGTACGATCAAAGCCGCTCCAGATCTTGCAGCTGACCCTAAATCAGCCATGACATTCTTAGGGCGACCATGGAAGCCCTACTCAAGGACGGTTTTCATGCAATCATATATAAGTGACATTATCCAACCAGTCGGATGGCTTGAATGGAATGGTACAACTGGATTAGATACAATCTACTATGGTGAGTACAGTAACTTTGGACCAGGGGCTAACACGAACAGGAGAGTGCAATGGTCAGGGTACAATATATTGAACTTGGCAGAAGCCATGAACTTCACTGTTTATAATTTCACCTTGGGAGATACTTGGTTGCCTCAAACTGATATTCCTTTCTATGGTGGTTTAATTCACACAGAATGAATTTTAAAAATACATTCTTATTTTCTTTATATGTACTTCGTCATTCATAAATAATAAAGCAATAAAAATATCGCCATAATGTGTTTTTTTTTTATATAAGTAGATATAAAACTATTTTTAACCACAATATGTTTATCTGCTTTACTAGTATGAACATTCGTGCGTTGCACATAACAATTTATATATATATATATATATATTGGTTGGATTTTGATATATATATACATGAAAGATTAATAAATTGAATATATATATATATATATGAATGATTAATAAATCGAATGTTAGGTTCTATTTTTATATGTAAGTTAGTAATATATATATATATATATATATATACTAGATGATGTCCCGTGCGGTTGCACGGGATTATATTTTCGTGAAATTTTTGTTGTATATCGTTATTTAAATTTAATTGGAATTCGTATTTTTTTTATATGAATCTTAATATATGAATTGGTTTTGATTTAATGGATAGATTCATATAATGTATATTTCTCTTATAATTTTTATGTGTTGGGATGTTTATTTTGCACGCTATATTTGTCTCAAATTATATATAATTATTACTTGGATATTATTTTTTATTTTTAATATATATTAATGTTAATAAATAATCGTCGTTCGTTTTAGGTATACAATTTTTTACACATTAATATGTAGTTTGCATAGTTAACAGTTCTTAGGTTATAAATAACATATTTTTGCTCTTTAATTAATTACATAAACACTTATAATTAATATTTGTTCTGAATTTCGAATATATATTTTTTATATGTTTCAATTATGTGTGATATATTTTAACTAATATATGGTTTATATA